>JAMBLF010000397.1:0-297651 GCA_030578115.1 Leucoptera coffeella
CGTTGTATGGAACTCCCAAAATGATAATCGACTCATAACTTCGAATATATTAATAATATAATAATAACATACTAGTATAATGTGAAACTCGAATAAGTCTAAATCTAGAAAATAAATGTAAAGTTCTAAAACTGTCTTTTCGTCACATTTTATTGAAATCAATCAATCCAGCCTGTAATAGTCCACGGCTGGACGTAGGCCTCCCCAAGGGTACGCCACAAAAGACGATCTTTCGGTCGTCGGTTTTTTTGAAATAATATATCTAAACCTCTAAAGATTTAAGTAAATATTTTATCTTCCCTTTGGGGCGTTGAATGTTTGATATTGATTTCTAACTTTAGCCGGGCCTTAAAGCTTTAAGAAATTATTCAAGTTCCCTGAGGTTAAAAATTTTGTTTAAACAACATAAGTACAAACTATAATCGCTGCAATTAACTACTTCAATAGACTTTCATACATAATATACGATAACCTTCTATAATTTCCACGATACACTGATATATACAAATCTAAATCACCTTCAGCATTAATACTGGTATTAATTCAAACTTGGTCCCTCTACTAGCCAAAAATCCAATCTCCTATCTAATAACAATCTTCAAGAAAAGCCGTGTACACTGAGGCACAAAAGTGACTCGGGTGACTGTGCGGATCCGCCATCATCCATCTCTGTAGCTCCGCAGATAATTCCAATTTGATAGCCATAAATCAGTTTTCCCGCTATTAAAAGCAAACCGTGGCGAGGTACAGCCGGTGCCTGCGATTTTGGACGCAATTGTACTTAGGTTTTGTACCAGGGTGGAAAATAATTGTGTTGTGCGACCTTGGTATAACAGTATTATTTTATAGCAACGTCATACATAAATAAATATTCGTAAGTTCTAATGTGCTCAATGTGTAAGGGAAGGATACGAGAATATAACACAATTGAATGTTATAAATTTTATCCAAAAATATGAATGGAATAAAATATGAAAGTATCTTATTATTATGGAAAACTGTCATTTTCTACAAATATTTACTAGAAGCAAAGAGAAATAAGTTTGATTACATAAAATCTCATACGTAAGAAGACAATCAGCTGCTACAAAAATATTCAGTCTTGGTTTACAAACATGTATAATACATTAAAAAAGACACTTTCATGACTATTAACCTTTACGAAGGTTTGCGTGTCAGTAATTGCAGAAGTCGTTTGTTTTATATCAATCAATCTTTCGATCTATATTAGTCCACTGCTAAACGTAGCCCTCCCCAAGGGTACGCCACAAAACACGATTACTCGTGGCTCACATACAGCCACTAAACGTGACCTTCTTCAGGTCATCGGTCCACCTGACAGAGGGACATTCAAAATATCTTGAGTTTGAGAACTGCTTTACTCCAATGGTCGTCAGTTTTTTTAAAGACGTGGCAGGCCATTTTTTTTATATATTACCTAACAAAACTCCATCATGATTAATAACTAGTGGGGACTTATCGCGTATGTTTTTATATAATAAAGTTACCTTTATTAACCCGACGTTTCGCCTACGTTGCAGTAGGCGTACGTGGCTTGGTCACGGGCAGACTGACGATGCATATTTCTTCGCCTCCACCGCAGCGCCCTGTCAGATTCTTCTCCGACTACCCTCACTGCTACGTTTTTATTAATAACACGCGACCTACACACTACACTCACAGTATCTTGTGGCTTCACACGATCATGCTGAAAACTCCAGCAGTACCAAAACCCAGTGTGTGTGTGGGTCCGATCCTGGCATCTGAAGTGCGTGGCCCTCTCTCTCTTTTTAATCTGGGGGCCCTTTGTTGTCTACCCACTGAGAAAATGAACGTAATCTATATTTGTGTCGCGCACAGTTTTTCAAAGAATGGACTTAGGTATTAACGTTATGGGGATTAGGTGTCATCCTATATGTATACATTAAATGTATACACATAAATTTTATGTGTGTAAAATATTGTTGTTTAAGGTTCCGAGCTCAATTTCATATTTACTACCCTGAAGAAAATATGTATTCCATACATATCTAATGATACTTCGCACCCTATCTCTATACTGACAAATCACTTTCGCTTAATTGACACTCATACACACTTCGCGGTTATACGTACTTTTAACCTTATTTATATTCCTAATAAGTATTAATGTATTGCTTTGGTTTCATTATAAAAATACACATCACGATCATTCATCACATCTTGCGAAGTACACATTTTTATCTTTCCCACTATAGCAGTTAAATACATCTCCACAATTATGTAGTTCTAAGTTATTGAAGGCACCAACGAACCCACTTTTCCATAAATAGCAACCGACTCATAGGATGTGTTCGCAGTACAATGCATGTTTCAACGACATAAATATGTTTTCGCACTCCCATAGCACTTTTAGAAATAAGCTTTTTACGAACCTTTTATCTTGAACAAAGAATAATGTTACAAATGAATCATAACGTTATTTTATTATTTTTCTTAAAAATTTGTACTACTTAGCGTCAAATTTCCAAATTGTCAATTAGTTAATTAATTGGTACTTAAGCAAGTATTTATCATGTATCAAATATAATTAAAATAGTTTTTGTACATTATCATTTTATGCTCTATATTTATCTTCTATGTTCATTTTTATTTTGTTTCCTTAATAAATAAAGTATAGACTATACAGAAACTTCTAGTTCTAGTCTTTTGTATACCGTTACTATTACCAAGTCCAAAGAATAGTTATCATAATAAAAATACTTTTTTAAGTATTTAGTATGTATGTAATAGTAAGTAAGTATGTAACTTTACGTACCATTTCATCCTACCGTAGCAGCTATTTGTTTGGCGATTGATAACTCTGTAAGTTTTGTAAGACTAGTGTTATTTTATTGTTTAATAAAAATAAACATACAAACCTCTGACGAAATGAGTATTCGATATTATACTATATATTATGTTGGTTGGTTGGTACGATACTTATGTTGGTAGTACCCTCAAAACTGTGGCTATCAGAAGATAAACTCGCAGTAATAAATACAGCCTTACAAATTGTTGCTCAGAGGGTGTGCAAGAAATATGATGGTATCGAAAATAACATGGGGAGGCTTTTCAAATTACAATATAAATGGAATCTCGCTTCCGTGCTTTTTATTAAAGGGAAAATCTTAAAGGACTAAGTTATGCGGTTTTGTTTTTAGACTGGGATTTGAAAAGATTGTAGATAAGCACCTGCTTTATATATGTATTTAATATATACCTAAATATACTTTAACTACCTGTTCACCGTACAGGTAATAGTTAGTGCTTGTAAATGGCGACATGGCTTACCACCTGTCGCATTGAGTTCTGACTATCTGGTCAACACGTGGGTTTGAGGTGGCCATTGAATTGCAAGCTCTTCTATTGCAGAGATGGACACCTGAACCTTTGACTACCCTGCAAGGCTTAATGGTCGTGAACACGTCTGTCTTTATACTTTAATTACGTAGCATAAATACCAAGTTGAATATTTCAAATGTACAAATGTAGTATGCACCTGAAATATTTTTAGATCCTTAGGCCTACTCATATGGTTATATTAATATATTGGTACCTAAATGTGATTGTTTTTTTACGGTATCGATTTAGCATGCGATCTTTGATATACGAGTACATTGTGTCGACGATGTTGACGTGCTAGAATAGATGTAAAAGAATGCAAACTAGCTACCGTTTTTCCCAGCATGTCATAGGAGGCGACTATAAGACTAACGCTGTAAATGCAATCTATTTGTCCATGACCTAATAACCTTTCACCAATGTTTCTTATCACATTAGTACCCTAAATTTCATGTTAAGATGTGACCTAGGGGGCATTTCACGTGAAGCAGACAGGAAAAAAGTGAGGTTTTGAAAATCGATCATATTTGGCACATTTATACTTCTAGTAGGTATAAATGTAAACACAAAATATTTTTTGTGTACGGTTTCTAAAGAATTGACAATAAGTTTAATAGTAGTTTTTCGAATGTAACAAATTTACAAGAATTTATTTAACACAGCGATACGATATAGGAAACGCGCTGTTATTTATAACAATAAAAAAAAAAACATTTTTTCCCTGTTCAATAACGGAAATATACTTTTCAAACTTGAATTTTATTAATATCAACCAATTTTTTTTCTTAATTTTTTTACAAACAATATCTAAAAGTATATTAAAAATACACAACAATATTAATAGACGATATTATCGCGTCGGAGGCTTTGTCCTACCCGAAAGGTACCATAGGACGTGAATGTATATGTATTATAAATAGAGAGTATACATACATACGCTTCACGACTTGTGTACACACACTCCCTTTTTTATTATGACGAGATTGTCAGAGGCTTGAATGCCCATCTCTGAAATTTCGAAGGCATGTTAGGTATGGGTCATTCGAAGCCCGCATATCACTAAATAGACAGCACCTAACGTGATAGGTAGTGAACCGTATCGCCGTATATAGGCACTGACTATTACCTATTCCTGAGGGATAGGCAGGTTTCCTCACGATGTTTTCCCTCACCGTTTGCGGTTAAATTTCATTCATTGGTACATGCCGGAGTTGGGATTGGAACCTAGGATTTTTCTCATACGGAGTCCGAGGCCTTACCCACTGGGCTACAGCCGCTTAATAGGGAGTATCTATCTATCAAGTATCCTAACTGTTACACTATACACCTAGGACTATCCTATCAAATATCCTTTATATATCTTACATATCGAAAACAAAGGCACATACTATACTATCTACCTACTTTTTACACTCTTAAAATTCGAGGGCTTAAACATTCAAGTGTAAACATATTTTTTCACGCCAAAAGAGAATCAATTTAGTGGCAACACATTGTGCATTAGCGTGCTTTGGGGATGCTAAAAGAGGGTAGATTAGGGATGTTGGTTTATTGCCGAGTCATTGTGTTGGGAGATTAAGTAGCTATTTTAAAATTGGGGTTCCGAGGTTTTGTAAAGAAGTTGAGGAAATATTTTTGGTTTAAAAGTTTGTTTATGAAATTATTTTTTCGTTGATTTTAACATACTTACACAGGTTTTAGAAGCGTTAACTCTATTGGGGTAGCCAGAATCTTGAGTGACTATCTTCGTATGCGTAAATGTCTTACCCGTAAATAAATTATTTCCACCATACATTACAACAAGATCACTGACAATATTACATCATTTCCAGATATCTACTGTATATTATAAAGGTAAAGAAAGCCATAGGCATAAAATACCTAATGTAATGATAAGATAATTTCAACGTATATCTGGTAAAATAAGTGGATTCGATGTAGTCATAAGCTACCTATTTTGTTTGTATGTAAAAGGTTATTGAAGCCTTTGACTACTTCGGAACAAAGGGCAGAACTACTAGGCCAGTCACGTCCTAACAAATTTGTACACAACTTAATCTATTTATATCATTTACAAAAACCACAGGTTCTCGCTAAATCGTCGAAGTTAAGCAACTCGGACATGGGTTGGAACAGGATGGGTATATCTAGATTACCTATCTAATGTTGAATCCGGTGGGAGAAAACATCGTGAGGAAACCTGCCTATTATACGGTGGCATGGTGCAAGTATCATGTTGGTTACTGATAATCACCTATAAAATGAAATCAAACTCTGTCTATAGCGAAAAGGCTTGGGGTCGTGAACGGATGAGTATGAATCATGTACTAAGATATACTTTTCACGTTAGTTTACCCCTTTTCCTTTGAACTACACTACACTGTATAGCAAAACTTAGCAATACTTCTCCCCTAAAGACAGTGATACACTGTCGGAGTTGAAGCAAGCCTCGTTAACGTTAAAAAGGTAAACTTAAGCAACTCTGTAGTCAGTGTGAGACGGGACTAATGTCTTGAGAAAGAAAACTTCACGTCATGCAGACTCATGCTTCTGTTTAGATGGGTATTTCTTTATTTTATGACATTGCGTTCAAGACTACCCTTTTTATTCAATATGAACGAGTAGTTATTATATATCTATATCCAATATCGAAAGGAATTAAGGGATGTGATATATGCTTGTTTGAATACTCATACATTTTAATTCATTCTGTTCTTTTTATAGCTGCATCAATATTTTCCTTTCTTTTCCATAGCTCTATTAATTTAAAGACAAAGATAAACGTTCACGACCATTAACCCTTGTGGGCTAGTCAGAGGTTCAGGTTTCCATCTCCGCAACAACTATTACCTGTTCGGAGAACAGTTAGGTTTCCTCACTATTCCCTCACTGTAGTATTCGTAAATGTATTTTTATTACGAAAATGTAAATATAAATTCATTAAACTTCATTTTCATGGTACTGAGTCAAGCCTCAAACAACTGAGCTATTAATTTCATTGTCCCCTAATCTCTTAAACACCTTTTATGAGATGCAAGTAGGACTAGCTAATGTAAATTCTATTTACATGGCAGATTAGATTTACTGAAAGTTATATAAACAGTTTTATATAACTTTTCAGTTGGACCTACCACACAAAATAGGTTATTGTTATTCAGTGGGTGTCTAATGTGACATAAATACATACACAGCACACCTGTTTCCCAATAAAAGCGTAGGCAGAGATTACGGATCCCCATCTATCCCGATCCTCACAGACCACTTACGCTTCATTAAGACTCATACACCTCCTCAAAGACAACGGTGGTAACGTCACCCTTTTTCAACATATATTCAATATACTCATTTGAATTATTTAGTTAAATTCTTTTTCGCCTGTCCACTGGTCATGCCTAGTCTATCCGATAGGCTAGTCTGTACCTAATTTGTAAACGGGCGAACTTGTGAAACTAAACAGACGTGCAGCGGTGTCAATATCGGAGCAAACTTTGTAACCACTTTTATTTTATCTGCCAACTTCCAAAGTATGGGATGCTTAAATTGAACTGTTTTGTTTTGGAGCGGTGGAATACTGTGACTTTGTCTGTAGGTAAAGACAAATACATACGTATTATATTCACACTTCTTCTTTCGTAATGAAACGACACGACCGACAGGATCAATCGTCATCTTGAACAATCGTGAGAAATCCCTCTTGTTTTACTCACATCCACCTTCTCAGACGTGATTTTCTGTTATTCAGCGCGAATTTTTAACCTACCTTGCGGGGTAGTCAGAGGTTGAGGTGTCCATCTCCTCAGTTGCGAAGGTAGTAATCCTTTGGCCACCTCGAACCCACGTGTTGACCAAATAGTCAGTACTCAATGTCACAGGTGGTAAGCCATGTCGCCATTTACAAACACTAACTATTACCTGTTCGGTGAACAGGTAGGTTTCCTCACGACGTTTTTCCCTCACCGTAGTATTCGACGCATTTCGTAAATGTATTCGAAATGTACAAATATATTATGAAAATGTACATAGAAATTCATTAAACTTCTTCTTCTCTTTCCATTGGTACAAACTCAAGCGAGATTTGAACCCTGTACCCACTGGTATAAAGTCAAGGCTCACACAAGTGAACTAGGTCGAATTTAGAGAATAGTATTTTATATTTCATATCTAATATCATATTAAAAGCATGATCAGTATTGAAATAGGGTGATTTTAGAAGTAGGTATATATAACCGTCAAGTGAAGTGTGGAGCGAAAATGGCTTATTATAATAATAATAATAAAAAGTGTTTATTTACGGCCACAAAAACATACACAATACAAATCGTTTACAATAAAAAGAACTTACAAACTAAGGGGTATGACTTGTGCATGCTATTGTCGCAGCAAAAGGGTTCTAACTCAGCTGGGTATGTTGCGTCTGGTGACAAACGCAACGCTGGTTTTATGTCAGAACCACTGGAGAGCAACGTTTATATTTTAAAGGAAAATAGTTAAATAGCGTGCTACGTGAATAAACAGTATAAATATATACATAGATATAAGATATGATAATGTGTGTGGATAGCAAATGCAAGATTTAAAAACGGAATTTATTCTATAATAAGGTTTAGTATAAGTAATATAGATCTATTTATATAATATTAAAATTGATATATTATGTATTATAAATTATAAATTAAGTGTCCGAGGGGCAATAGAAGGAGCACCCGCCTCCAACTGCTGGCAGAGCAAATGTTCCCGGAGATATCGTTTAAATTTTGGTTTAGAGGATAATTATTGTCTTATGGGTGGGGGAATATTGTTCCAACACTTCGAGGCGGCATACCTAAAAGCTCCCCTGAAAGCGGTGGTGCGATGGCGAGGCAGAACAAGCGGTGGTACACAAGCACGGGTCGATTTATGTTGCTGGGATCGCCATGTCAGTTTCCTAAATAAATATTGCGGTTGTTTGTTTTGAATAATGTCAAAAAGTAAGCAACTGAGTAGCAGTTTTTGTCGAGATTCAATATTTAATATGTCAGAATTATTTAGGTACGGTGAAACATGGGTTCGGGGTGGGATGGGAAAACAGTACCGGGCGCACGCATTTTGTACACGTTGTAAAAGTCTACGCGTTTTCTTATAAAGGCACGGGCCATACGCTGCCAGCGCATAATTAAGCTTAGACAAAATCAAAGTCTCACACAGCTTTATCCGCATGTCCACACTCAAAAACGCCCGGCTCTGGTATAACACCCTCAAGCGATAAAAACATGCAGAAACCAGCTGCGAGACATGCTTCTCAAAACGCATCCCACTGTCCACCACGACGCCCAGGCTTCGAGCCTCCTCAACCCTGCCGATGACAACGCCATCAATATTAATACTCGGTTGCCGCGATAAAACTCTGGACACCACCCGCTGGCTGCCCAGCACCATGTACTTGGTCTTGGCAGGGTTGAGAACGAGGCAGTTGTCAACCGACCAGTCATATACTCGTTTTAAGTCGTCATTAAGTGCTTCTATGGCAGAGTCAAAGTTATTAATGTCAATATGTGTGTAGAGTTGAATGTCATCGGCATAGATATGATATTTACAGTTAGTTAGATATGTGTAGTGCAATGTCAGAGGTGTATAAAATAAATAATAACGGACCAAGGATAGAGCCCTGTGGGACTCCCCTACTAGTCGTGTGAACAGTCGAGTGTATTATGGTACCATCTGGCCTTGTCAATGAAACTACTTGTTTACGTTCGTTTAAGTATGTGTTAAACCATTCAATTGTTAAATCACTAAAACCATAGTAAGTCATTTTTGCCAGAAGCAGGTCAATGTTCAAACAGTCAAAAGCACGAGAGTAGTCCAGTAGCACAAGTATTGTAGCGTTATGGTTGTCCTCGTTTGTCAAAATATTGTCAAATACGTCCATCAATGCAGTGGTGGTGCTATGCTGTCTCCGAAAACCAGATTGATGCAGCGGTAAAATATTGTGTTTGTGTATGTATTCTGTCACTTGTCCATGTACCACCCTCTCAAGGATCTTCGATAGATAGGGCAATATACTGATGGGTCTCAGGTCGGAGACATCAACCGGGTCGTCAATTTTAGGTATTGGCTTTATGGACGCCGTTTTCCATGAATCCGGGTAAGTACCTGACGAGATTGAAGCGTTGACAAGTTGCGTTATGGTTTCGAGTATCTCCGGCAACATCAGATGCACCATGTCCCTTGAGACCCCATCAGACCCAACGGCGTTACTCTTGATAGACCCGATCACCCAAGCCACAAACGCCTCGCTCACCGGATGCAATTCAAAGGTTGCCGAGCCATAGCGACTCGTATGAAATGAGTGGAGCAGAGCAGGCGGCGGCGAGGCCGGGCCAGGAGTGTCCAGGATGTGTAGTGCAATAGTGTTCGGGTTGTCGAAATGTGGTGGAAGGTCCTGTTTGGGCTTAAAGTCCGCAACAAATCTTTTAAGAGTTTTCCAAAGAAGTTTGGGAGTATTTAACTGTGTGTTTATGTGAAATTCAAAATAAGCCTTCTTTTCTGTGTGCATGCAAGTATGTTAGGGTGGAGACAAATGGAGATCCGTGATCTCTACCTACCCCTCTGTCGGCAAACGGACATGTATGTATGTATGGATATAAATTCATACCGAGACTTCTATAAAAGGATAAGCAGACTGTAATTCACCTTGAACGATCTTGACAAACATATTACTTATATCTCTCTCTTTGTGATATTCTCACACACATTCAACTTTCCAAGTACATGACTAAATTATTCAAATCATGACCATGATTCCTTGCAAAAACAGTTCTAGTGTTTCAAGCGTTGTGGAACCCGCTTTTCTTTACATAGTCTACATACTCTGTGATAAGCAGTGATCCTTGATATTGTCTTCAGGATTTCAGACAAACTGTCAACGTAGTGAACTATACTTTACACCGGCACAAACATATACAATTCAAATTACCTACATGCTTAATTTACTTCACGAAGTTCCGATTAATGTGGCAATAGGAATTGAACAGAGCATACATACACAGGTTCCAAATGACTATACCTCTTCAACTAAGAAACAAACACTGCGGGGTAGTCAATGGTTTGGGTATCCATCTCCAAAATTGAGGTATCCATTCTAGGGCCACCGTGAACCCACGTGTTGACCAGATTATCAGTATTTAAAATGACGGGTGGTAAGCCGTGTCTCGGACAGACTATAACAGTTTTGGGGAACACGTAGGTTTTCCCTCACTGTGTTTTCGCAAATGTAGTTTTATTCCAATAATGTACAGAGAACATCCGACAAATTTATTTCCATTGGTACATGCTCCGGGGTTTGAACCCTGTACCCATTGATACAGAATCAATTGGGCATCTGTAGCCCAGTGGGTAAGACTTCGGAGCCCGGCTCAGGCATGTCCAATGAATGAAATTTAACTATGTTTTTTCACTTACGTACATAATTTACAGTCGCGAACGGTGAGGAAAAATATCGTGAGGGAACCTGCCTATCCATCGGGATATGTAATAACCAGTGCCTAAATACAGCGATTCACTACCTATCACATTGGGTGCTGTATATCAAGTGAAACGCGGGCTTCGAGTGACCCATACCTAACGTGCCTTCGAAATTTCGGAGATGGGCACTAGCCTCTGACTAACCCGCCATAATAAAAAGGGTGGCTGTTGGTATACACAAGTCGCGAAGCGCATGTTATGATATTATTACATACCTACATAACGCTAGATTATTATTATTATTCAATATCCAATCCAATCCAAAGCAGAAATTATTAACTGCAGCTATCAGTCAAATAGTTTGTTATGACTGACGTTCGTGTATTTATTTTGATTTGCACAGCGAATTGTTATGGTACTGAGGAATGTGATGTGATGAAATATTTTATTTATAAAATAGAGCGAATAGTAACTGAAATCCAATGAGTACTTAAAACAGATGAAACTACTATTTCCTAATCTACCATGATGGAGGAAACGCCTCAGGAAAGACAGGATAATGAAATCGAAGCGTTGAAGGTTAGTTTTTGTTGCCGACGTAGTAAATTATTATAGTTTTACTATGTTCAGTGTAAGAACACGGTGTAAATTGAAACCTTTGTATGCTCACTAACTCTGCAGACGTGGCTTAAATGGTTTTCATACAAAAAATTGCTATATTTCGATTTAGGTTAGGATACTACCTTCTAGATGTATTATTTTATTTAAATCTTGTAAAAAACTGATTTTTAACTTACAGTTTATAAAAACCATATACGACTTATACTTATTTACTTTGTTCTCACTTATATACATTCAAATACTAAGTGCAAATTATTTTTATTAAAGCATAGTTGCTCATTTATTACTTACCTGGCTAAGATATTTATTATACGTGAAAGTTTATCACTGATTTAACATGTTTAAAAGAACATTTATCAGTATGATATAAATCTATGTAATTTATAATGGCTTATATACATACATAAATAACAAAATTGTACAATAAATCTCTCAGACAATGTGAAGACACACCAACATAGTTAACACTCAATACTGGTATACAGTAAAATTACCTACTAACATCTACATAAGATGCTGTTAGTAAATAGTTGATTGGATTAGTCAAAAACCAGCACTATATTAATTTACTTATTGATGTTGCGCCTGGAAAAACCAATAAACATTATTTTAAGAAAAAATTTCTTTTTCTCTGTGAAAGCATACTCGCTTTGCCCGTTATGCCTGTGAAACCCGAAAATAGCTTTTTCTGCTATGTATTGTTCAAACAAATATCCGTTACAAATAATTTTATCAAAAGTTACGATTTTGTTCTCGTCGGTTCTTCCAGACCTTATATTAATTTCCCTTTTGAATTCCCGAAGTACAGTATTACAACTTAAATCACACTCACATAATTGCAAATACATCACAATAGTTACCCCTATCATAAAACATAAACACATAGTTGTTATATTAAACATAAAAACTAATTACATTTTTCCAGTCAATATTCGGTGACCAGCTAGTAGATAACCGAGAGGCAATAGCATGGAAAGTTTGGAGGCCTATAGATGTACTGCTGACGCTGAATCCACTTCACAGCTCCTTTATAGTTGGTGTGCACTGCTCCGTCACACTCCATATAAAGTGTGGAGAGAATTATCCTGATGAGTAAGTTGTTATTGTTTGATCTTTGTTACAAAATGAAGCATAAGCCGAGTTGATGCAAAAGCTTTAGTTCAGTCACAGAAGTAAAGCACTAATTCTGGGCTTGTCCAGTGTATGTAGTATGAGCATCAATCTGGGTGATTAAATACTATTTTAGTGGGAAAACTCATCTATCATATGTATCTGTATTATTTCATATCTGTGTAAGGCGACGGTCTTACCAACTTATCAATTAGGTTTGGTTAAAAACAGGCTGTAACTGTCGTAATATGTTCCTTTAAATAAAATTGTATTGTAAAGAAAATGAGACCTACTGCATTAGTCACATTAATATTCCAAGTACAACCTTTGTTTATCTTATAAAGATATATTTTTCTATCTATTTATTCTATTTCAGGCCCCCATCAATATCAATCAATAAATTGTTTGGCCTATCCAATGAAAGTGGTGCCAAATTACTATCTGAACTGCAGGAGCAAGCTACAAAGTTGTGCGGAGAGGTCATGATATTTGAACTGGCACAACATGTACAGGTAAGGTGGTTTTTTTATTTTTATTTTTTATTCATTTACATTTTTCATAATAACACCATTACAGGATTCCCAATACGGTATCATTGACAATACAATATACATACGATAAACAATTTACTAATAAATATTTACACTATATAATAACAAAAAAAAACATTGAACACTAAACCTTGACAACAATAATAATTATTTAGAGCATCAGCAGAGGCAATCAAAGTTCATGGCATATGTAATGCATGCATTTTGTGTATGTACGCATGTATAATGAGTGAATGTCTGTGAATGGTTGTGGATTTACCATCTACTGTGACATAGACTGGCAAAATGAGAAAAATGAATGAAAACACAGATCTTTGCAGAACTTAAAAGCATGTATGAGAAGGTGAATGGATGTGAGTGAAGCAAGAGAGATTTATCGACATTGTTCAAGGTGGCGATTTATATTATCTGCCTATAACATGTGGGAAGTAGAAGCGTGAATATAATATGTATATAAGTGAATTTCTTCATATCTCTAAGATGACCTGAAAAATAATTACCCTGAGAGATGCATTGTTTTATTGTTACACATATTATGTACTAGCAACCCACTCCGGCTTCGCAAGGGTATAAAATATATAGCCTACTCCATTATTTAATGGATGTTATTATACACATAAACCTTCCTCTTGAATCACTCTATCTATTAAAAAAAACCTCATCAAAATCCGTTGCGTAGTTTCAAAGATTTAAGCATACAAAGGGACATAGGGACAAAGAAAGCGACTTTGTTTTATACTATGTAGTGATGTATTATTTACATTTGTATCCATTGTAGAATTTCCTGGACAAGTTCAACAAGCCAACCCTTTCATTCTACGACCAAATGGTGGAACAGAAGAATGAAAAAGAACGACAAAAGCAAGTCAAGGAGGAAGAAGAGGTAGGATATTTAATTACCAAATAAAATATTTAATGGCAGAAGTTATACCATGTGCAACAGGTTGATTAGAATGAAATCAGGTTTATTTGCTTTTCTCTTAAGACGCGTCTAAGTTGACATCAAAAGCCTCTTCGTAGTAAAGTGTTGATAGCCAGTATCAAATGTGACTGTTTGTAAGGATGATACGATAAGAACACAACAATAGAATTTTAATATTAAGACACAGCTAGCGTCTTCGTATATTCAAAAAAGCTTAACTTTGTTCTATTACTTGTGATAATAAGTAGTTAGTCTACTTCATTATCTTTTCACACTATTAACAATAACACGTTATCACCCAGGCGGTCACCCATCTAGTAACAGACTACACACAACATTGCTGAACTTTTAAAGTAAACTCCAACCGTTGTTCTTCAATACTTACACTACACAACCGATTTTGATCTCTATCCCCAGCACCAAAAGACAGAAGATGAAATACAGAAGCGCAAAGAGATACTCAAAGGTGCAGAGAAACAGCGGCGAAGGACTGACAGCTTCAGTCCGTTGGAAGGCAGCGAGAACCAAAGCGGAGATGCGCCTGAGTTGATATAGTGAGTGATTTTGACTTCAGTGTGACCAGGGGCTAACTACTAATGCATTTTAAGCCCAACATCAGTTCAGTAGTGAAACAATGGTACTTCAGTGGCCGTTATTTGACACTTTTGGTACTCTACTAACAACTTTAAGACACAGAAGTGCTATCTAACTGCGTCTAAAGAACAAAAACGTTACTCTACTAATCAATCGTGCCTAAATATCAGTTTAATCACGTTATTTTTGATACTACACTATTGTTTTGACAGCTTTACCAATGTTCAATCGTAAGCGAGTGTGCCGTGGTAAGGCAGTTGTATCACCCTCATAGTTAATTAGTGAACTAAAGCCCCAGGCTAAGAATTCATGTACTGGCAACATTATTAATTGTTGCTGTGCTTTTTTATGCCTATACAAATAAGAATTGTGATATTAGTTTTTTATTTTACATGAATCGAAATATATATTAACGTCATTTAATCCCTTTCGGGTTGGAAAGAACTTCGGAGACACGATGATATCTACTAGGTGACTTTTTACCATTAATATTTTGTAATTTTATACAATTATGTCTCTGGAATATTGTTCAAGACATAAAGGCGTGTGTATGTACTTAAACATAAATACACCTTTCAATCGCTTTTGGTTTGGATAGAAACTAAGACAAAAGTTTTTGATAATTCCTCAATTCTTATACTTACTAAATAGGCTAAGTATATAGGCGAATAGTTTCTTGTTACTGTATGCTATTTTATGTTTGCAGTTACGCAGATAATAGCAATTTGTCGTTGAAGAAATCTTCAAAGGAACGAGGTGAGATACCATGTGACTGTTCCACCAAGAAAATGCAGATTCTGAAGATTAACAGGAATAAGAGGAAGATACATTTAGGGAAATGTCTAGGTAAGACAATCAAGACAAGCTTTTTGGCCTAAGATAATAGGTTAGGTTAATAGGTAGATTATAGGTTTCATTTGTTACGTGTTGGTAGGGATTGAATTCAGGAAAATACTTTCAATGATCAATATCAAGTATATTTTCCTATGCATTTTCATTGTAACAATGTCCTTCTTAGTACAAGTCTTAAATATAATGTACAGGATACTACCTGTTGAAGTTAGAACGCAAATATATACCAAAGAAACTGCCTTTTTTACTAGCATGTCGTAAAAGGCAAGTAAAGTTCGAGCATTCATTAATTTCTATATTTGCAACATCAAACCAAAAGGAGCAATTTAGTCTTGAAGATTCAGTGCGCTCCAAATGGATCGACGTGAGCATATAATAATAAATAATCCCTTATATTCCAGGCCATTCATTCAACGGCTCAGTGACCTATCTAGCAATAGATTCGGAATCAGGCGAAATGCTAATCACGAAAAGATGGCGTCTCCCCACCACCACGGACTACCAGTTACGCAACAAACAAATCAACAGCATAGAGCAAGAACTAAAGATATTATCCAAACTGAAACACGAGAATTTAGTCCCTTACATAGCGTCGGAATTACAACAAGAGAGTACCAAAAAAGTTACGTTGCAAAGCGTTTTTTTAGTCCGCGATTTCGTACAGGGTTGCCCGCTGGATTTTTTTAAGAAACAAATGAGTGCCGATAAAGCGGAATGCGTAAGAGTGATGCGTCACGTTGGTGTTGCCATATTCGAGGCGTTGAAAGTGTTGCATGAGGAGAATTTGTTGCACAGGGATGTCAGGTGTGAAAATGTGTTTTTGGATTTCAATGGCACTGTTAAGTTGGTAGGGGCTGGCCTAGATGTCCGGTTAGCGGAAATATATGAGAAGACTAGTTATTGTGATAGGTAAGTTTTACGAGCTAGATATCAAATTAGTATGTTAAGTTGGTGATAACACTGGCAGAAGGAGAAGGGTACTAGGCAAATGGATGCAGCTTTTTATTAATGGAATAGTAATTACTTGGATATTATATCTAAAGTTGACTAAATGAAGCCAAATAGTTAAAATAGTTTATCTTTAATTATTGAAAACATTGTATTGTAATCGTAGTGAAATTTTTTCATAAGTGATTTTTTAAGATCCTTATGTTGAATAAAAAGAATTTCATTTCGGGTTCAATTTAAAAATTAGCAACTGTTTCAATTGCTCTAAAAATCCATTCACCTAGTTTCTTACGACATGCCTGAAAGAAATAAATATGATCGTATTATATGAAGATATTATGAAGATATAGAGATTCATACACATCTCTCTCAGAGAAATACTACTGCATAAAAGATTCAGACTATTAATATATCTTTCCAGATTATCTAAAGTCCATGACATATTCGCTGCCGCCCAGTTACTCCTATCTATAGTACCTCAAAGTGGTATAGACGAAAACATACCCTCCCATCTCCCTATCACGGTTAAGGATTTCTTTACAAGGTATGTGTATTTTAGGTCTTACAATGTTGTTCAAGAACGACATTTTGTACTTTTATACTATATATAACCGACGAGTATGTTTGCATAAATATGAAGATGTTTAAGCTAAGTCTTTGCTTACCCTTCTGAAACAAAGGAACGGTACATAATATATGTATGTATAGTCTGGCTAACGAAAGTAGATGCTGAAAAAGCGCGGCAAATTTAAAATATATTAGCATTGCAACCCTAAAATAAAAAGGAAAGGCGGAACAACTCACTTTGATACTTTGACATTTATTTTTATTTTACTAATGGATGCTTCCAATTTTGTCCGCGTTATGACGTGATTAAAAGTAGCTTATATAACTTGTTATCTCTTTATTAACTCCATACCAAACATCACACGGATACGTCACTCCATTGTAGCGTATTAAAGGAACAATAAGAACAAACAAAAAATAACTAATACGAATATTTACTTACTTAATTAAAATAAAAAAATATCAAGACATTTTGACCGTACTAACCCAACCTAACTATACGCAAGTCAACCATAAAGAAACATCAACAACACGCCATCTTCGGCATCAGAAATAGGAATACCATACACTGATTCTGATTTTACCAAATTTTTCGGAAAAAATATACAAATTAATTTTCTTTAAAATAAAATTGTCATGTTTTTCTTTACTTTATTAGTGAAGATATAGTGTACTTAATTACTTAAGCTATTTATTAGACCAACGTAAGACTTACTGTAGCTCTTGAAATGATCCAACATGTACATACAAAACTTATTTTCGATTAACACAATTTTAGCAGACGTACGAATTTTTAAAACTCATTTTATAAAATGTTTTAAATGAGTTTGTTTTAAATGAGTTTGTTTTAAAAATGCCTTTTTGGAATTAATTGTTCCTAAGTACTTTCTACTTAAAATACCCCAAATTGTAGTGTAAATATCCGATGGTAGGAACACTTTAGTGTTGTCATATAAAAAGTTTGCAAAATAATCCAGTATCTACTTTCGTTAGCCAGACTGTATATATATATATATATATATATATATATATATATATATATATATATATATATATATATATATATATATATATATATATATATATATGCAAAATTGTATGGCATAATGAACTATTACAATATTTGCCTACCTCTATATATGTGTAAATGCATATTATGATATATTATTATGTTATCTCTGATCCATAAAAGTTTACATACATTTGAGTTATTAAAAAAATCTAAACGCATTCACTATCATTAACCCTTGCGGGTAGTCAGAGGTTCAGGCGTTCATCCCCGCAATTGCGAAGGTAGTAATTCTATGGCCACCTCAAACCCACGTGTTCACCAGATAGTACTCAATGTGACAGATGGTAAGCCATGTCGCCATTTACAAGCACTATGTTTTCCCTCACCGTAGTATTTGTAAATGTATTTTTATTACGAAAATGTACGTATAAATTCATTTCCATTGGTACATGCTTAAGCAGGATTTGAACCCTGTACCCATTAATACAAAGTCAAGGCCCAAACAAGTGAGCTACGTCGAATTTTTTGAATTATTTTGTATGATAAGATATTATTTTCATCTTTACAGATGCTTAACAGAAGACGAAAACCTGCAGTGGTCTGCAGAAAGACTCCTCAGTCACGAGTTTCTCAAGGACGCTCCTAAGAAGATGAATAGAAGCCGGAGCCAGGATCAGGGCTATGACGGATCTGAGGTGATAAATATACTCATGTGTTTTTAACCCTTTTAGGTGGATAGAACTTCAGTGACATAATATATTCTTGGTTACATATGTATAGTATAAAACCTAGGGTACGTTATGAAGATAGGTATTTTGGGATAACGGAGTTGTGAGGGTATTGATATAGAATGTTGGTGAAAGATTGCTAGCTCATTGTTTAATAGATACCATTGATTCCTAATAAAGACCAGTGTCTACTTACTTGTGACAAACCAGGAAGAGCTAGTTATCTATCTATACATATAACATATTTGTTATAAAGTTGAAGAGTTTGTTTGTTTGTTTGAACGCGCTAATCAGGAACTACTCCTTCGAATTCAAAAATTCTTTTTGTGTTCGATAGACCATTTATTGAGGAAGGCTTTAGGCTATACAGGGTGGCGCATTCAAAACGGTCAGTATGGGAAAGTCTGAAACTATAAGAGATACGAAGATTTGTTCTTAGGAACCATGTCACCGATTTTGATAAAAAGAAAAACTGCATTCATACTTTCTTTCAAAAAACAACTGTATCCAGTACGGGAATCGAACCCGGTTGCTTTGGAAAAATAAATTGGCCCTTTTCACTTTTTCTTTATAAATATCGATTGAGTAGGTCTTAAGCTGTAAATGTCTCTATGAAACATATAGTCGAAAATGAATAAAATGCATTGTTTTGGCATACTTTAGTTTATCATAGTAGTTTACATACACCTTAACAATATTCAACAGACATGTGAAATTGACTGTATGGCTGTTTGTAGTTTTGTACCTCCCTACTTGTTACACACACCATATCATGTGGCATTAGCATTGCATTACTCCTTTAAGGAGGTTTTGTTATCTACAGTAATCAAAAACTAACAATCTATTGAAAAGTCCACTTTAAGTGACGTGTTAAACCATATTAGAAAATTTCTTGTGGGATTACGTTAAGGATGAATTTTACAAAACAAGCTATGACACCAATTGAAGACCTAAGAGTAGCAATAAAGTCAATTGTAACGCAAATTCACCAAATGAAAATACAATAGTAAGATCGTTACCTAAACGTGTTGAATATTGTATGGAAAACAACGGTGGTCACTTAGAAAACCTACTATGATAAACTAAAGTACTTATGTCAAAACAATGCATTTTATTCATTTTCGACACCATGTTTCATAGAGACATTTACAGCTTAAGACCTACACAATTGATATTTAAAAAGAAAAAGTTAAAAGGACCAATTTATTTTTTCAAAGCAACCGGGTTCGATTCCCGTACTGGATACAGTCGTTTTTTGAAAGAAAGTATGAATGCAGTTTTTCTTTTTATCAAAATCGGTGACATGGTTCCTAAGAACAAATCTTCGTATCTTTTATAGTTTCAGACTTTCCCAGACTAACCGTTTTGAATGCGCCAACCTGTATAACATCACCCTGCTACTAATAGGAGCGAAGAATATAATATAAAAATCAAATTATAATTACAGTGCCATCTATGTTTCATGTAATGAAAAGTTCTGAAAAAATTAAAATGTGGCAAATTATTTAACATTGCTTGTAACAAATAAAACCTTTGTTAACTTTGACCATTTCTTAAACCATATCTTAGTTAACCTAATATTCATATGTTGTAGGAAGACGATAAAGACGACTCCCAATCTACCCTCCCGGAGAGTTTGCCGTGCAGTGAGGAGTCCCGTTTGAAGAAGGAGTTCCATATCCTGGGATGGCTGGGCAAAGGAGGCTTTGGTGATGTGCTGAAGGTAGGATAACATATACGTTCCTATTATACATAGATGTGGACAGAAAAAAGATTCCAAAGAATGTTTAGTCACGTTCTGCTGTTGTGAGGCGCATTTTATGTGCGAATTAAACTAAAAACCACTATATACATTTTCAACACACTTGCTCATAAAGTGACTATTATTGCACGGAATTTAGGCATGTAATTTGACATATTATCAAACTGTGACTTTTGTAATATATTATCGCACTTGTGCTGTAAAGTTATACAACCTATTAAACTATAGTACATTATGATACAACATATCGATCTAGGAAGAAAATGAAACCGAAAATGATATTTTGATTAAATCGATTCCATTGATGCAAGCACTAATGACTGAGTTATCGCATGCGCGAGTTAAGATTGGGCCACAACCCATTTACCCCTTCCTCAGCACATAGCATTTGACGTCAGTACATTTTAGCGAATAAGCATTTTAATATTATATAAACAATAGATTTTAAGTTAATTATTTACTATTGTACTAGCCTAGTTATAATGATTGTCGCTTATAAGTAAATAAAGTTATTTTTTTTAAAACCTATTCTTAACTCATATCTCTTAATTGGCGCAGCCGGGTAGGTTCCTAGTCGAGGATTGCTTGCGCTATCGGTCGATCTATCTCGCGTGATAGCCGCGTTACAGTGATTTCTCGTCCGTCTCAACGGTTTAACTGGGAAGCAGAACCTAACAAACAAATTTATTGGGAGAAGTTTGGAATATCGACAACAGCACCTCATCACGGGCACAATAGTCTGGAGCACGGGTACATCGACGGAATGTGAGTAGATCTTTTCACCTCCTTGATCTATTACCCTGCCCATATAAATATATATGTATATCTTATTTTAGTATCACCTTAGGGATTTAAACGCCTTATTGTTATACGACAAATAAATAAAACCAAAGTAGGCAAATAGTTAGTTGTAATACGAATAGGATTCTTTAGTAACAACGTAATAAATATAAGTTATATTAGCATTTCTGTAGTTCTCTATTCGAAGTACATTTCGCCATGGATTCCATTAACAGAGTACCTGTCGAAATGGTTAAAATCATTCCCTTGTTTGACGGAGATAGTAGGATGTTACCGTTATTTATTAGAAAATGTGAATATATTTTACAAAGTTTTCACGGAGATCAAATTCAAAATACGTACCTATTCCACGTGATTACAAGCAGACTGTCAGGAGAAGCAGCTGCTTTAGTAGGAGAAAGAGATCAGATAAATTCGTGGGATAATTTAAAAGAATTATTGTGTCAACATTTCGGAGACCCTAGATCGGAGGATTGCCTCGCACTAGAATTAGAATCTCTTAAATTGGGTAGAAACGAAAGTTATTTCGATTTTTGCCACAAAATTCAACACCTTAAAAGTGTCCTAATTTCCAAAATTAATGAGACTATTACTGACCCGAGCTTACGTTTAGCCAAACAAAACATTTATGATAATATGGCATTAAATGTTTTCCTCTATAATTTATCCCCATACCTAGTTAACGTTGTTAGAATAAAGAATGTAACAACCTTAGAAAATGCGCTGAAAGAAGTCCTAGAGGAACAAAATTTTAGACAAGTGTATGAGCTTAAAAATAGAAGAAGCTCATACAGAAATACTGTACCACTGCCGAATCAAAGGAATTCCAATCAAAATTACGATAATAATAATAGTTATCGTTTTCAAAAGCCATTCAAACAACAGAGTGAGCCTAACACCTCGCGTTTCCAACAATCAAACTTAACATCAAATACATTTAGATTTAATCATAATAACTATATGAATCAATCTCACCCACAAATTTCCCATAATACTCATTTTAGGAACCCATCATTTCAAGTAAGGAATAATGACGCGATTCCTCATTTTAATAGTTACAACTCTCAACAATTTAATTACAACAGAAATAATAGTAATAGGATACCGGCATCCGCTCCGGCGTCTTTTCAACATCGTCAGTCTTTCCCGGCCAATGCACCGGCACGTGCCATGCCGATGCAAACGACACCTCATGCCCAACCAGCAAATACCGATGTGACAATGAGAACCGCTACTGCTAATAGGCGACTTAATTTTACTGACAATAATAATTATAATCCACATTGCGATGAGCAGGTTACGAATGGTGAAAATAATTACGATGCGATAAATTCAGTCGAAAATTTTTTTATAATGGCCTCACCAAGTGTGAACAAATAAAGCTTAACTGTACACAGAAACTAAGTTTGCCTCATATTTTTGTGCCTGAAATAAAAGCCATTTTTATGATAGACACAGGAAGTACTCGATCATTCTTAAGCCCTCAGTTAGCTAATAAATATTATAGAAATTCTATACAACATGAACCATTTGAGGTAGTTAGTACTCATGCCTTAAGTAAACATAGTGAAATTGCATATATAACATTGCCCAATATTTTTAATTGTCTTGAGAAACATAAATTTTTATATAATGTAGATGATAGATATGATGGTTTAATTGGTAGTGATTTATTAAAACAATTGAATGCAGTAATTGATATGGAATCTCAAATGCTGATTACGAAAACTGCTAGTATTCCCATAATATATTCACCACCAAAGAGAGAGACATATACGTTGCCTCCTCGTAGTGAATTAAGAGTTAGACTTCCCGTAAGTATATTAAACGGTGAAGCAATACTAGATTTAAAAGAAATGGGCGAAGGGATTCGAATGCCCGCAGCCATAGTTAAGTGTATTAATGGTTACGCATACACTGTTATACAGAATTGTTCAGAAATCGAACATATTCTGGTGGTGACGTCACCGTTTCATGTTACCCCGTTTGTGGAAAATTATCATGTTAACAAAATCAATTTAAATAATATAGATGCGAATAAGGATAATATATTGATTCAAAATTTGAACAAACTTAAGTTAGACCATATGAATAATGAGGAGAAACAGATGATAAGAAATATTTGCCTTGAATATAAAGATATATTTTACAGTGAACATATACCATTATCGTTTAGTAACCAAGTAAAACATAAAATCAGAACCAAGAATGAAGACCCTATCAATATTAAAGCTTACAGATTACCACCAGCGCAAACAAAAGAGATTAGGAGTCAAGTAGAAAAAATGTTGAAGGATAACATAATTCAGGAGTCGTACTCTCCATGGAGTGCTCCCGTACATTTAGTTCCAAAGAAACTAGACTCTTCCGGTATACAAAAATGGAGGATGGTCGTAGATTACCGTAGACTTAATGACATAACTATAGATGATAAATATCCATTGCCGAACATTAATGATTTATTTGATATGTTAGGAAATAGCATGTACTTTAGTACAATCGACCTGGCAAGTGGATATCACCAAATAGAAATTGATAAAGTGGATATACCAAAAACTGCCTTCAGCACACCTTTCGGACATTTTGAATTCAATAGAATGCCCTTCGGACTAAAAACTGCACCAGCAACATTCCAAAGAACAATGGATAACGTTCTAAGGGGTCTCCAGGGTATCCATTGCTTAGTATATCTAGATGATGTCATAATTTTTTCACGAACTCTAACAGAACATATCGAAAAACTCAGAACTGTTTTTGACCGCTTAAGAAAGACTAATCTGAAAATTCAATTAGACAAGTCACATTTTCTTAGAAAGGAAGTATTATATCTAGGTCACACAATTACTAATGAGGGCCTTAAGCCCAACGATGATAAAATTAAAGCTGTCTTAAATTACCCCTTACCAAGGACAACGACAGAAATTAAAAGCTTTCTAGGACTAGTAGGATATTACAGGAAATTTATTAAAGATTTTGCCAAAATAACCAAACCATTAACAGCTTGTCTAAAAAAGGGCAAATCAATCATAATAAATAAAGAATACATCAATAGTTTCGAAACATGTAAAAAACTTTTAACTAATGCCCCAATTTTACAGTACCCTGACTTCAACAAACCATTTATTTTAACAACAGATGCCTCTGATTTTGCTATAGGCGCGGTATTATCACAAGGTAACATAGGCTCAGATAAGCCAGTAGCATATGCAAGTAGAACCCTCAGTGAGACTGAAACAAAATATAGCACAACTGAAAAAGAGTTATTAGTTGTAGTTTGGGCGACCAAACTTTTTAGACCTTATCTTTATGGCAGAAGATTTACCGTATATACAGACCATCAGCCTTTAGAATGGCTTAAAAATTTAAAAGAACCAAATTGTAGACTTACACGCTGGCGATTAAAACTAGAAGAATACAATTTTAAAACTTACTATAAAAAAGGATCTTTAAATACCAACGCAGACTCTTTATCACGTATTAAAATAAATGCTCTTGACAACGATATAGATTCTATGATTGCAAACGTTAGTGATAATGACGAAAGGTTACAAGAAGTTAATCGCGAATTAGAAGAATATGTTACTACTCGTAATAAGAAAAAGAAATACGAAAAACCAGACTACGATTTAGATACGCTAATTAGAGAAGGAGTTAATAAAAAATTAGAGGATGATTGTGACAAAAAGAGTTCAAGTTCCATGTCAGGTATAGAGTCCAAACAAACACCAATTAATACTAATACTAATGAGGATAACATAGATCTTGTAGATGTAGAAAGTAGTGATCAGGCCACTGCCAACTCTGTTTCCAACAGAGAGCATGATGGAATACCAATCTTAGACGACGCAATAGATTGTAAACCAAGACAAATTCTTATTTACTCTTGGTTCACAGATAAATTAGATATTAAAAATATATCCAACAAAAAACAACATATCACAGAAGTACACATGCCAACAAACCACTCACCATAGTCGATGCTTTTAGTAAACTAGGACAAGCTTTTCCTATCCCTAATAGAACAACTCCCGAAGTAGTAAGGGCATTAATTAAATACTTTAGCTTATACGGTCTCCCTCGGAAAATTAACAGTGATTCTGGCGTTGAGTTTAATAATGATTTACTTAAAGAGTTACTAAATTTTTATAAAATTGATTTGCACATTGGCACACCAAACAATCCGTCATCAATGGCGATTGTCGAACGATTTCATTCCACAATCATCGAAATTTACAGACTAGCCAAATACGATAAAAGCGAGCTAGATGCAGCATCTGTAATGACTTATTCAATCATGGCTTACAATAACAGTATACACTCCTCAACTGATTTCACACCTTTTGAAATTGTTTTCGGAAACACAGAATCAGGGAATGTTTTCGACATAGATAGAGAGAAAAATTTAATGCAAAAACTCATCAGAGATCATAAAAAAAGATTAGCAGTATTATATGATTATATCGTAGAAAAAACACTAGAAAATAAACATAAAATTATAAATAAACGTGGTGGTGAAACACCTCCTGAAATCAAGGAAGGTGACACAATATTTATGAAAAATACTAGAACCAGAAAAGCTAAAGAACTTCCTCGTTTTGAAAAAGCTAAAGTTATAGGTTCGCCAGAAAGAAATATTATCCCTGTTCAACTTAAAAAACGAAACACTAAGGTAGCAATAAAAAATATAAAACGTCCTCCACAGGTGGCACATACTAATAAGTTTGATCATCCCCGTGACATGCCTGGACCTTCAAAACCTAGAAGGAAACCCAGGAATAACAGCTCTGAGAGTTGGCACAGCAGTGATGAAGAATAACGAATGGACAATCTTCAAATCTTTAGATTTAAGTAGTTTTAATGTTAATTTAGAAAATATTGATGAAGAATTTAATAGATTAAAAGATAGTATTAGTAGCAATAATTTTCTAAAAATTGAATTCTCAGGAACGATTCAACAGTTACAAGAATTGTCAAAACATACAAAAAATAGGTTATACCAAATATTGCCCTCGAGAATTACTAAAAGAGCCGTATTTAAACCATTGGGTAGCTTAATTAAAATTATTTCAGGAAACCTAGATGAGGATGATGCTATTAATTTTAACAACGAAATAAGTAATCTTAGTAAAAAAGAATTCTCGGTTGATCGTAAAGTATCATTAATAGAAAAAGCATTTAATAAACTTGTTAACAACTCTGAAAAAGTAAGCTCGAATCTCATTTCATTACAAAATAGGACACTTCAATTAGAAAATATGGTGAGAAACGAAATAACAGTCGAAAATAGTATATCCATTATGAACCGTTTTGTAGAAATTTCAAATAACTTTCGTTCCTTATCAAACACCATTCAGGAAGTTGAAACCGCAATTGCATTTAGTAAATTAAACACACTTCATCAGTCAATAATTAATTCCACTGAACTTTTAGACATATTAGTTAATATATCCACATATTATAATTTAGTTTATTCCCCTAGTAGAGATAACTTAATTAAGTTAGAACAAAATATGATAGTAAAGTCTTATTATTATAAACATAAAATAATTTTTGTTATAAAAGTACCCTTGATTGAACCCGAAGTATATATGTATTATAAAGTTATCCCTGTACCTATCCTTTTAGAGAGCAAAACTTACACCATTATCCCAAAACAACCCTATATCCTGGTGAATAGATTGAAATACAGACCAGTGATCAACCCCTGCGAAGAAATCAGAGACAACAAGTTCTTGTGCACATCAGAAAATCTTAGTCAAACGAAAACAGAAACATGTATAGAACAAATAATGCTGATGAAACCCAACTACACAGAATGTATCCAGACACCAACAAAAATTGAACCTGACAGAATACAGAAGATCACAGAAAAATACTGGTTGATATACACAGAAACTGGCGTCATTGTAACCGAATACTGCGCAGATGAAGTCAATAAATTCCATTTAAAAGGAACTAATATCCTAACAGCAACTTCAGCATGCAAAACCCAAGTACTGGACTATATCATCAACCCCAGCACAAACGCTTCTGCAGTGGAATACCAGCAAACCTTGGTGAAGATGCCAACAATGTACAAGAAAATTGTGAAACATAAAAAAGAGATGGACCTGAGGAACGTGGACTTTACAGATATCAAGGAGATGATGAACAACCTGAAGTATATTCATCCAAATGAACAGGAAGACAAAGTGATTGTGCAAAACATTAGTGTATGGACTATAATTCTTTACATAATATTTAGTTTTAGTATTGTTTTATATATGAAAGGTTCCATTTGTAACTATATAAATCAAATAATATCTAAGAGAAATTCTCCTCAGGCTGTTCCACCCTCATCGGATAATTTCTCTCTTGAGGAGGGAGGAGTTAAGATTGGGCCACAACCCATTTACCCCTTCCTCAGCACATAGTATTTGACGTCAGTACATTTTAGCGAATAAGCATTTTAATATTATATAAACAATAGATTTTAAGTTAATTATTTACTATTGTACTAGCCTAGTTATAATGATTGTCGCTTATAAGTAAATAAAGTTATTTTTTTTAAAACCTATTCTTAACTCATATCTCTTAATTCGCGCGCAAACTGTTCATTCACTAATTGTTTTTTTAATATATAAACTTATTATACCTACTAAAATAATTCTACTTATTTTATTTTCTTCCCAAGTGTGTTGAAAATAGTCGTATGACACTCGTATGCATTTAGTCATTACAGCTCTCGGTTCCTTAAAGCCATCGCCTTCGGCTCGGGCTTAGAATCCACCTCGACTATAATGACTAACTTAGCACACTTGTATCATAATGTACTATTAACATTTAGTTTAACTATAGCCCAGCATTTAAAAACACGTAAAATAATAACTTAGAACTAACCTAACTAGTGAGAAAGACGTGCTGCAAGTAGAATTTTTTTCAAGATGCTTGTAAAAAAGCGGTTATTTTGCATTCAAATGAAGTACCTGAACAACTCGAGACATAAACCGTTGTAATCACCTTAGAGAAAAATCATATTTTCACACTATATTTTATTTTTCAGGTAAAAAACAAACTGGACGGGCGTTTCTACGCTATCAAAAGAATAAAATTGAGCGGGGACAACATGTGTATACCGAAAAATCTGACAAAGGAGGTTAAATTGATCTCCCATTTGGAACACGAACATATTGTGAGGTATTACAACGCTTGGATAGAGAGAGACAGTGGCTGTGAACCAGACAAGGATGGGGAATGCAGTGGTGTCGGTAAGAACTATAAATATACTTTTAATATATAATATGATATACAGGTTGGCGCATTCAAAACGATCAGTATGGGGAGGTCTGAATCTATAAGAGATACGAAGATTTGTTCTTTGAAACCATGTCACCGATTTTGATAAAAGTAAAAACTGCATCCATACTTTCTTTGAAAAAACAATTGTAACCAGGACGGGAATCGAACCTGATTTCTTTAAAAAAATAAACTTGCCCTTTTCACTTTTTATTTTTAAATATCGATTGTGTAGGTTTTAAGCTGTAAATGTTTTTATGAAACATGATGTCCAAAATGAATAAAATGCTTTGTTTTGGCATATTTTAGGTTCAAATACTACTTTACAACAATCTAAGATATGAAAGGAATTTTTGTCCCCTTTTTATGCTAATTTCGTGTAATTTTTCTAAACAGTCATTTTTTATCTTAGATTCCGAAGTGAAGTCCCCAAGAAAGAAATCCTTAGACTCTATGGAGGCAGTAGCAGCGAAATTAGCTCCCGGCGTGAAAACGGAGTGGTCACTGCTCAACCTGTCCCAGAAACCCAAGTCTGTGGCCCCAGAAGAAGATGAGGATGACGATGATGAGGAACTAGATCTGTTTGACTCGTAAGTGTTGTGATAGTAGAAAAAAATACTGGGAAATTAATTTTATTTATTTATTTATTTGGAAACCTAACGGATACAAGTTATAGTTTAAGTATAAAGTATAAGCCTCAGAAATAATAATTCAATTTGTTCCTAAAATGCTTGCACAGTGAACAAAACATGGTAGAAAGCGATCGATAGAACTAAAACTAAAAGTTAACATTACTTACAAGAAAGGGAGTGTTCGTGTGTCAATGTAGCTATGATAATTGTTTAGGCTGCTTTACTGGACTAGGATGTAGTGGATTTCTTTTTAAATGTCTTGGGAAGCTATTGATAATATATGGTTTTTTAGATAGTTTACATTAGGTTGTTCATTAACACGAATATTTCTACATTTTTATCGAAAATTTTACTGGCGAAAAAGTGAATTTTTTTAGAAGTCTTATTTTCTCCCCCTTCATTTGTTTTAAACGATGTTAATACATGAATATATCAATTGTATTTGATACTTGTAAGAGTATTGCAAATGTAGTAAAAATATAGCTAGAAAAATTTACCGTCTATAACGTTGTGTAAAACGTGAATCGTAAGCTTATTGAACTGTTTTCACTCACGTTTTTAACTTCCACTTTCGATCTCACAACATATTAACCTTTAAACTCAACCCCTTAACCCCACCAGCCCCGACAACGGCGAAGACTCAAGCACCTTCATAGAGTTCGAAGCGGGATCCGAGACCCCAGAAACGCTGCCATCAGCACCAGCCCCGGAAACCCCGAAACCCGCCCCCTGTCGGCTGGTCCTCTACCTGCAGATGGAGTTCTGTGAGAAGAACACCCTGAGGAAGGCCATTGACCAGGGGCTGCATAAGGAACCTTATAGGGCGTGGAGGTTGTTTAGGGAGATTTGTGAAGGTAGGTGCTGTAGATAAGAGACAGATAGTAAAAAAGTAGATAAAAGACAGATAGTAAAACAGTAGAAAAAAGTAGTAATGATAAAGGTTAACTTAAGACTCGCTTAACGACTTGTGTACACACTCCCTTTTTATTGTAAGGTACTCAGAGGCTTGAGTGCCCATCTCTGCAATTTAGAAAGCATGTATTAGCTACTCAAAGCCTGCGTTATATATACACTAGATAGACAGCATCCAACGTGATAGGTTGTGAACCGTATCGTTGTATACAGGCACTGGCTATTATCTTTCAAGAGCGATATGCACGTTTCCTCACTGTTAGCGACTGTGTAAATTATGTACGTAAATGAAATGCACATTTTTAAATTACATTCATTACTACATGCCAAAAGCGAGATTCGAACTTCTGACAAGAAGTCAGAAGTCTTACCCACATGGCTACAGCCGCTATTATATAGGGTTAGAGGTAAAATGAGTTACATAAAATGAATCTAGATGAGTGCCTTCTATTCGGATGATAGTGAAATAATGACATTAATATTATAATTTTTTTCATTGCATTAAGACATGAAGTATATGTACGTAATCAATGACTAACGTACGTACACACTATTTTTGTTCTTTTACATTTTAGTCAGTCTCGAGTGAGCACTACTCCCTACGACGGATTGTAGCTACCTAAATCCTCCTTATTTTATACCACTTAACAGATCTATCAGTTAATATACATATGAACTTGTGTTGCTCAGGTCTCAATCGCATCCATAAAGCGGGCATGATCCATAGGGATCTGAAGCCCATGAACATATTTTTGGACTCCAACGACGTGGTGAAGATCGGAGACTTTGGACTGGCCACCAGGGCTTTTACTGGACTCTCTGGTGGAGGCGAAGGTGGGTTACCATTATATTCATTTACACCTGTACATGTTTAGAGTTATCATTATACTAATTTACATATGTTCATGTTTATAGAGGAGAAGATATGCGACTCATGGTTTTTGAATGGTGTATGATTAGTGTTAATTGATTGATTTGCTTATGTTTTTCTTCAATAACAACATTAAAAATGATTAATAACTAACGGGACTTATCGTGTAAGTTTTTTAATAAAGTTACCTCTATTAACCCGACCCGTCCTGTTAGTCATTACATGAGTATAAATCGCGAATCTCTTAAAACTATAATTAAATATCTTTACAATTTAATCTTATGTTAGAGATCGTATCCGGGCGCTGCCGTTTTTAATTCAAAGTCGGAAAAACTGAACTGTGTCAAACGCTCCGACTAACTAAGTCAAACTAGATTTATTTTTATTATACTAATGTAAAGCTTCTCTAACATAGAGATGTTTTAATTTAGTTGTTACTATTACATGTTATATTTCCTTTCCAGAAGTTGCAAGCTTAGATCAAAAGGAATCTCTCACGGGACAAGTAAGTTCAATTATATTAATATTATAGCCTTGTGGATGTTGGTTACTTACCAAATCCTCTAATCTTTTTATAAAAGGCAGTACATTACATCTGATTCTAAACCAACAAGACTGTATTACATAACATTAACATGACATACGCGTAAATCTTGCCTTGAGCCTTTAAGGATCAGTGGTTTCAAACAACATAGTTAGTAAACACCCACACACTCACAAACAACATACACAATTGTCAGCTCCCAAAATGACAGATGTCAAACTAATTAGCCATTTATAAGAACTGACTATAATAGTCATTCCGAGAAATCAAACTAAATACGCGTCTGTTCCACACCAGGTAGGCACAGCTCTCTACGTGGCACCAGAAGTGGTGTCCCAGGGCAACGGAGTCATGTACAACCAGAAAGTGGACATTTACTCCCTGGGGATCATCCTGTTCGAGATGTTCCACCCACCGCTGGTCACCGGGATGGAGAGGATCCAGGTCCTCACGCAGTTGAGGAGGAGAGAGGTTGTCATGCCACCCGGCTTCGATATTGAGGAGAACGCCAAGCAGGTTTTCGTTATAAGGTTGGTAATGTTTAATTGTGCAGTCACTTATACAGTAACTGATTCTTATGAGAAAACTTATGTATTGCTAGTTTTGGACGTAAAAAGAATGCTAACTAGCTGCCGTTCTTCCTGGTATGTTGTAGGAGGTGACTAAAAGACCAGGGGTGTATGGAATCTATTAGTTGATATGCTAGAAACCTGTCATCAATGTTACATGTGACATCGCAACCAATATTTATGCTAATAAGTGAGTTAGGAGATATTAAAAGTTCTGTCCACCCCGAAAGGGATTAAAGGACGTGAATGTATATGTAGGTATATGGAGCAAAGACATCTTAATACTTATATCCTATGTTGCTAACTATATGCTACAAAATGCTTGATATGGGAGAAATTAAAGAGTCATATACCACCAGACTGAATGGCGATGGATCCTCAATAATTCGATTGTAGTGTGGTAATACCTATCCTTTTTATACTCCAGATGGCTCTTGGACCACGATCCGAGTAAACGGCCCACCTGCACTGATCTGGTGGAGAGCAAGCACGTACCCCGACCAGTGCCAGAAAATACTATATCAGGTAATTGTATGGAAGAAAACAATTGTTTTAGAAAAATTATATATCAAGCTATTTTGTATGAAAATGTATTATCGTTGAATAGATTCCACGTACGAGTTAAGATTGCATCTGATATGCTGCTGAAATGCAACTTTGAATTTTATTGATATACCTAAATAACCTAGGAACACTCGATAATCTAACACTATTTTATAGTATTAGGCACAAAGATCAAATGGAACTTATTAATCGTCTACTTTAAAGTCAATAATATTTTTCACTAATACCATCACATTCAATATTAATGCTATTAATATAAGTTATATTATACTATATATCTCCTACATCATACCACCAAATATGTGCATGTCTTTTATTGGCAATTATAGAATAAATACTTATTAATTACCCTTCTGCTTTCTCCCCAGGTTTGATAACTCACACCCTAGCTGATCGCCGTGGCAAGTCCTATAACTTGCTGGTGACGGCGTGCGCAGACCAGCGACCTTCGCTGGCTGAGGATCTGACCTTCCACGGGGGGCTCAAGACTAGGCCAGAGCCTCTGTTAATGAGGGTCAAGGATGCTATTATCAAGGTAATATGGCACTTATGTTCTTGGTCTAAAGGTCTTTTATTCGTTTCAGTCGTCATGTAATAGTCCACTGCTGTACGAAGGCCTCTCCAAGGGTACGCCACAAAGAACGATCATTTGTTGCTATGATGCAGCCACTACTAGAGGCTTTCTTGACTTCTTCTTTTCTTCTATTCATTTACGGAAGACAAATCTTACAAAATATCTTTCAATTAGCCAAATTCTATATTTGGGTTGTAATATTTATAATACGCTTTGTGGGAATCAATGCTATTGCAACAACGAAGATGATTGGAGTTTGAGCTTTTCTACAATCCGAAATGAATTAAAATATGTGAATATTTACTTATGTACTTACATATGATATTAGATGTCTTTCTTCCTAATATATGGTCAGAGGTGTCTAAAGGAATAGGTGTTTGTAGAGTTTCATTAAACCATGGTAAAATAACTTTTCACCATGTTCCCAAAGCAATCACAACCCCAATATTAACACTACCGGTGACTGAAAAGTTATAACGTCTCTGAGTTTCTCTAACCCAAAAAATATGGAAGGATAATACATACATACATAAACATACGCTTCACGACTTGTGTATACACACCCCCTTTTTTATTATGGCGGGGTAGTCAGAGGCTTGAGTGCCCATCTCCGAAATTTCGAAGGCATGTTAGGTGTGGGTCATTCGAAGCCCGCGTATCACTAGATAGACAGCACCCAACGTGATAGGTAGTGAACCGTATCGCCGTATATAGGCACTGACTATTACCTATCCTGAAATTTCGGAGATAGGCATTCAAGCCTCTAACTAACCGCCACAATAAAAAAGTGAGTGTGTATACACAAGTCGTGAAGCGTATGTTTATGTATGTATGTATGATAAATACATATTTCTTCTCATATATACTTAGAACCATTTCCCTCACTTCCAGGTCTTCAAGAGTCACGGAGCGATAGAGTTCTGCACCCCCCTACTAGTGCCTCGTTCAGAGAAGTGGGACGACCATGATGATGCCGTGAGGGTGATGACCAGCTCAGGCTTCGTGTGCCATCTGCCCTATGACTACAGGCTGCCGTTGGCTAGGTACTGTGAACGAACAGTCATAATTATTATGCTTTGCTCTTTATGTACCTATATGTACGTGCTGTAATAATACTTATAGTCTATTCGCGATAAGTAAATAGTGACGTCATTATATATAGACGTTAAACTGACCAATGAGACGTTAGTAAATGAGAAAACAATTCAAATCGACCAATTGCAGACGACAGTTGTCACGTCTCATTGGTCAAATCGTCGGGACATGATGACATCACTATTTTCTTAATGCGAATTTACAGTCAGCACCAAAAGTCGATGAACAGAATCAACTTAACAAAACACCTGTTCACAATAAAATGCCATAAGTTATAGTGGTGCTGGTGTACAGGCTATTTTATTTCCTAGTTGCGACTATAACTTATGGCATTTTATTGTGAACAGGTGTTTTGTTAAGTTGATTCTGTTCATCGACTTTTGGTGCTGACTGTACTATAGACACTTATTACACTTATGCAACATCAGTCATCGATTGAACAAGATTGAATGATTGGAATGAACGAAATGGAATGAATTAGTTTCTTTACTGGGTATGATGTTCCTTTTAGTACGGATTTGAGCTACATATAGTATACTTATGGCGTATGATCTATGGATTAGAATGAATGTTTAGCTATATGCAAGTAAGTTTGCAAAAACGGTTCATGGCAACAGCCTGTTGAAGTAAGAAGATACCTAAGTGAAGATCGTGCAAAAATGGTGTTCTATGAACTCTATTTTCTTCCCTGTAGGGACTTGTTGTAGTATTATTATGAGTTATGTAGGGACGTGACGTATGAGTCACTAAAATTATTTATAAACATAAACACCATTCTCGATTCCCTGTAGAAGGATAAGCAGAGATCATAGATATATGTCCCGATTATGACAAACCACTTTCGCTTCATTGACACTCATACACACACGGCGGTTATAGGTACTTCTAACCTCACCCTTTTATACAATATTTATGTATTATTTATACGTTCTCAATTCCAGGTACATTGCCTACACGGACACGAAATACATGCGTCGGTATGTGGTGGAAAAAGTGTTCAGGGAGAAGAACGTAAAGGGATTCCATCCGAGAGAACTGATCGAGTGTGCCTTCGATATCATTGCTCCTAAGACTAGTAAGTATGTTTCGGGTGCTTTTTAAGACCAAAAAAGTGGATAAAAAATTAAGGTCCGAAAAATATTTAATTATACTGAAAATTATTACATTAGGATTACCTTAGCTGCGATGGACCTTAGATACAACACTTAGTGAGGTTAGAATTTAGATAAATCCATAGCGAGTTTAACGTATCAATATCTAGTTTAACGTGCTCTGTTGGTTTAGTTGAGAAAATCTTCCCATCGTTATAAAGTCATATCAAACTCACTACGGATTTGTCTAATGTTACAATAGATAATTATCTCTCCCGTGATAGTCTGGGATGTAAATAGAATGCTAAGGAGCTGCCGTTTTTCACGGCATGTCGTAGGAGATGACTAAGGGACTAGGACGAGAATCTATTGGCCGATAAACTAGCAACCTGTCACCAATGTTCCATCATGAAATCACAACCCCAGTATTCATTCTAAAAAGTGACCTAGGAGATATTACATCTCCAAAGTTCTGTCCACCTACAAAGGAATTAAAGGAATGTATATGTACAATAGATATGGGGTATCTAGTAAAACGTTGCTTATTAATATACAAAGAATTATGCGACTTTATCCTGTACCTACCCTAAAATAGTTATTACGTAAAGACTTATTAATCGTAACCTTACTATCCCAACCCCTCTAGATTCCCTCTGGTCTGACGCTGAACTCCTGGTGGTGGCTGCCAAGGCGGCTGCAGCAGTGAACCTGAGGGTGCGGCTCATAGTCAACCACAGCGAGCTGCTGAAAGTGGTGCTGCAGAGCTACGGAGTACCCCTGGATCGGCATAAGGAGCTGTACGGCATATTGGCTGGTGTCAGACTTGGTATGTGGTAGTGGGAGGGAAGATTGGCTTGTTATTAAATAATAATCATTAAGTCATAATATATACGTTCAAATGTTACCTAGGAGATACTAAATCACCGAGGTTCTGTCCGCCCCAAAAGGTTTTGAAGGACGTGAATGTATATGCATTGCACCGATCATGCTATATTTTTACCCATATCAATCCCAAATATACTTTAATTACTACCAATTCTCCTCAATAAATAATAATATTTGGACATTATTACACCAATTGAACAAGCTCCTTGGTAAGTACATTTAAGACTTGTGTTAAGGGTACTAGTCAACGTATATTTAAGAAATATATACATATTATATATGGATAAATACATATGTAGCATATATAATCAACGACTAGAAAGCAGTAGAAAAGCGTAGTTCTTAACTCTGCTCTACCGGGTATCGAACCCGGGACCTCACGATTAGCGTTCCGGCAGCTAACCGATCACACGGGGTTTAGTCCAGTTACTGTCAAGGTATAGCAATTATTATAAGTGTCAATGAAGCTAAAGTGATCTGTCAGGATCGGGACAAATGGGTATCCGTAATCTCTGCCTACCCCTCTACAGGGAATCAGGCGTGGTGTGTATGTATGTATGTATAGAAATTAGTAGAATACATGCTTTTGTCTGATAGAGGTGATATACAGGTACTAGCTTTCAATTGTAATATAATATATAGACTATTAATATGTATGTATCTAAAGTCTATTAATATGTATGTATCTAATGTATAGACTCTTAAAATTACATCAAGACTTCGTTAAGGAAATAATTGGAGTTGTGATGACATTAATATAGCATCATTACGTATTATTTTTCTAAACCAAGTTATAAAGCTAAATAGCGCCCACTATTATCACACATGTGAATTTATATATCATTTATTCTTACAGGAAGAATAACGGGTTATCAACTTACTACGCACTTAACGTCACTGTGCATAGGTGAAGGGGATCAAAATGGCCTGAATAGTCTTATAGATGTTGAGGTGAGTATTTTTAAAGTATATGAGGATCACGACTGTTATCATTTATGGGGTATTCAGAATTTGCCATGTTAAAGACCATGTTAGAACTTTGTTTGTACAAACCTATCACCGCCGAATATGTTTGAGGAGGTGTATGAGTGTCAATAAAGCGAAAGTGGTTTGTCAGGATCGAGACATATGGTGATTCGTGATCCCTCTGCCTACCCCTTTTGCAAGGAATCAGGCGTGATGTGTTTGTATGTATGTAAAACCATGTATAGGATTACATTGAAAAAGAAATAAACAGCACTAATACACAGATTTTTTTAATATTGCCTACATATGTCATGACTGATCTCCGACAAAGCTATTCTAGCAAACCTAAATCATAGGTTCTGAAATAAACTATCACCTAACGACTTTAATACTTTCCCGAGTACTCAATGATTTAATGATAAATTTTCTAATTTTATGTTATTTTCCAGGTTCCCTTTCAAGATATCAAGGAGATATACGCCCTAGTGCATAACTCAGAGACTCTGCTAAAGCCTATCTTTATTGAATTTGAAACCCTACTTAGGCATGCCAAAGCTCTAGGTTTAGATGTAAGTATGACTATGGAACTGTAAGTGTCTTAATTTGAACGTTGGTGATGGTGGACAACCTATTGCCTAATAAACTTAAATGATAATAATATTTGGACATTATTACACCATTTGAACTAGCCCCTTGGTAAGTAATATTGGTAAAAGATGGCTAGCCCATCCACAAATAGATACCAACATTTACCCCTAGTCTCTTACTCGCTTTCTATGACATGCCAAAACAAAAGGCTACTGGTTAACATTAAAAAAACATCGTGAGGAAACCTACCTGTTCGTGGGACAGTTAATAGTTAGTGCTTATAAATGGCGACATGGCTGACCACCTGTCACATGAATACTCAGTATCTGGTTAACACGTGGGTTCGAGGTGTCCATAGAATTACTACCTTCGCAATTGCGGTGATGGAAACCTGAATCTCTGACCACCCCGCAAGGAGTTAATGGTCGTGAATGCATTTGGTTTTTTTTGTTTTGTTAACATTATATAAACGTTATAGGTGAATAGGACGTGACCATTGTAATTTATATGTATGTCTTAATGTATTAATTTCATTGAAGCGAAAGTGGTTTATAAGGAGTCAGACATATTTAGAATCGGGCGTGATGTGTATGTATCAAAATATGTCTTTCAGTGCCCAGTATCAATAGCGCCGTGCTACGTCAACCACACGACAGAGCACAGAGGCGTGTTCTGGCAGATGTTCGCCGATCGCAACAGGAAGAAGATTGGCAGGAAATCTATTGCTGCTGACGTCATAGCTACTGGAGGACGGTATGTATTTACAGGGTACACCAACAAAAACACTCACGACCATTATCACTTGCGAGGTAGGCATTAGTTTATGTGTGGAATCCCAAACCAGTTTGTAATTTTTACAGTTGAACTGAACTCGAACCTACGCGTTAACCAGATAGTCAGTACTCAATGTGACAGTAAGTCAGCTCTATCGGGTATGGATAATAATCTGTATGAATAAACCTGAATCACGTGTTTAAGGTTTTGTAAACTTTTATGAGAATGGAGACTAAGTGGCCACCTGAGTGTTACGTTGAATACTGGATAACTGGTTAAACTTTAGCTCTTTGTATCCAGAGAGTTTCGTAGTAACGTTAAACGTGTGACCACCTTGAAAGAGTTCAAAATCATTAGTAAAACTTACACAACGATCATTTTGTTACTATTGAATTCTTCATTAAATTAAAACAAATTGAATTACATTAACGTTGTTATTTTGTAACCAAATATGTATATTTCGACTATAAGGACTTTTAACAACCTGAACACGAATCGTGGTCTCTTATTCGATTCCCATTGGACATATTAACATATAAACCCTTAAGACAATTTTTAAATACAACCCATAAACTATTAAAACAATATAAAAACTCATCCATAACAACAATTGTTAAATGTAAACCATAGGATACTAAAAAATATAAAAACTGAAGTTACCCATAACAAGAAACTAACATATCGCCTATGTACATTCCAGTTACGACACTCTAATAGAAGAGCTAGCGAGGCTGCCTGGTCGCAAGGCGGTGGCCCCTGACGCCTCAGGGTTGAGTGGAGCGGTGGGCCTGTCCATGTCGCTGGAGCGGATGGCCGCAATCATAAGGAAACAGGAGGTGCAGTTGCCTGATGCTAATAGTTTGGAGGTAATAGAACAAGAATTAAGGGTATTTTGTTTAGAAAGGGAATGAACTAAATATATGCAAAATTAAAACTATGAATCTAATGTAAAAATATTTTCTTGCAGATGTAATTCTTAAGGTATTTATAAGTATCGCTGTGTGTGAATGTTGTTGTTTTCAAAAACATATAGCACTCCCGCTATATTTTGAATAGCGATACTAATTTTTGGGATAAGGGTGTTCCAGCCCTTGGAAAAGTACATTATTTTTTTTATCTTTAATCCCTTCTAAATCTCATTGTGTCTATCTGACTGGTAACGTCTTATTGAGTCGACTCCTACGTTACCGCCCTTCCACCTCACCCACTAATAATAGTTTGTTATTTCAGACGACTAAGATTTGTGTATGCATTTGGGGTTCGAACGAGAAGAGCCGAGAGTTGCAGCAGATGTACAAGAGGGCAGAATTAGCGAGAGATCTTTGGGCCCAACACTACACTGTTTGCACTAGTGAGACTAATATGTAAGTATAATATAGCCAAGAAGCTCATATCCTGTCGTAATGAAGTTAGTTTTCCACACAGAATACATCGTTATAATTATAATAATAGTCTCGAATGGAAAACTTACCTTAATGCTTTAATGTAACTGTAGAAACCTTATCTCTATATTGTTATGTAGTATAGTTTTAAAAATTAGGCATCTAAGAAGTTTTAAGTGTTCCTAGCAACCGCTAGTCGACATACGTGCAAGATTGAAGCTACTTACAATGTAGAACTAAAAAACCGACCTCGTCAATTTCACATATTTTTGGCCTTCTGTATCAAGAAAGATAGCTTTATTTGGACAGCGAACATCGTTTTATTCTCGTTGTTGATACTGTAGCTAAACCTGCAATAGTCAAATATTTTATTAGATTTTCCTATTACGCCAAATGAGTTTTAAATTAAATCTGTGGTTATTATATTTTCAGTCCGAACGAAGCCCACGAGCAAACGGGCGCCTCGATCATCCTCTGCCACGACAGTGAATGTTTATGCACGTTTTACGATGAGGACAATAAGTGAGTTCACTACATACATTTTCGCATTAAAAATATATTTGAGAATTAGTAAAACATCTGGTAAAGGAAAACATCGTGAGGAAACGTACTTGTTCCCTGAACAGGTAATAGTGAGTACTTGTAAATGGCGACACCACCTGTAAGATTGAGTACTGACTATCTGGTCAACACGTGGGTTCGAGGTGGCCATAGAATTACTACCTTCGCAATTGCGGAGATGGCCACCTGAAGCTCTGACTACCCCGCAAGGGTTAATGGTCGTGAACGCGTTGGTCTTTTTTCACTACATACACAAGACCGGTAGTCCTATCAGAAAAGAGCTAGAGCGACCAGAGTTATATCATAATATACAAATGTAAGGCATATAAGGCAAACAATGCTTGATCTTTAGTCATAAGTCCTCAAACAAAGGCAGGCAAAGCAACTTATCATAAGTTAAATAATAATTATTAATATTATATGTTTTGTTTTATCAAATTTAGTCAACCTTCTCAGATAGACAGTTTTATCATAGATACTACTTTTACGTTCCCCTCTTTATTATCAGTCTTAAAGATTTAAATTCAACATCTGTTTTGTAGGTTCCGAGGACACAGGGTACCTGAACTGGAAGTAATGGAGTTTATCAGGCAAAAGGTGAACCCGGAGGGAAAACATGAAGGTAAAGTACTAAGAAACATATACTCACGTCGCGTCGCAGACATATTATCTCTTTGATCACCTGTTCACATAATATATCAAGTGCGTACATGTTATATGTCTAGAAAGAAACTTACTATAATTACTATAAAACAAATTTACTATTATAGTTCAATATTCTACCGTTTGAATGTTATGATAACTTTATAAAAGAAAGATTATTAGTTTCAAACCGAAGTCTCAAGAAAAAGATACTGTTCGGAACATAATTAAATGCACATCAAACATACTGAAATGTACACCAAAATATAGCTTAATATATACCAAAAGTTAGGTTCGGGTCTGTTTTATTTTGGTATACAATTCAGTATTTTTGCTGTGCATTTTAATTTTATTTGATGTTAGGTCACTAGCACTTATGTTCTACGTAATCCATAATTCCTGTTGACACTTTCTTTTCACAGGTGGCGCTGCAAGATCAGTCAGTTTCTGTGAAGGAGACAGAGCGCCCTGTCTCAATGTCTCCGTCACTATAATCACCTCTAACGACAAGATGACGCAAAAAAGTCGTCGGCATTGCGAGAACCAGGTAAGTAAATATACACAAGAGTATCTATTATCTACTCCTATATAGGAAATCGAGTTTGACTTGTATTAGTACATTATGCTTAACAAGCGTTATCGCCTCTTACGCCTTAGAAGGAAAATCATAGCAATATATTCTGATTTGAAAATGAAATTCTTAAAGGTTAAATTTTATACTTTCTGTCAATGTGGCAAAACTTCAATCGATTGTCGATTTTGAGTCGTGAACCCCAAAAAGGGTTGAAAGATGAAGTGGGCACATATATACAAAGTTTTTACTAAGAAAACGTATTGGCAACCTGACAGATGCATCTCTCATCGTGTGCAGATATTAGTTATCGTATACATACATATACGTATGGAGCTTTGAGTTTCCATTCAATGTTTTTTCTTTCACAAAGCATACAAAGAGAATATCCTTACAAAGAAATCCAATATGACGATCCTATTTTCACACAAAAGCTTTAGTTTTTTCTTCTGTGACTATTTCTCCCTTTTTCTGCCCATTTCTTTATTTATTTCCATTTCCCATTCCTTTTAAAAAATTCTACATACATACATACACGTCACGCCTGATTCCCTGTAGTGGTGTAGGCAGAGATCACGGATCCCCATTTGTCACGAACATGACAGACCACTTTCGCTTCATTGACACTCATACATCTTCTCATACACAATCGGCGGTTATAGGTACTCATAACGTCACGCTTTTTCAATATAGCGTCTATCTAACTGTTATATGACTTATTGGGCCAGCCCCTACGTAACCGCACTTCTACTTCACTAGATTTGATTTCTTAATCGGCACGAATGGCTACACTGGTTCCAACATTGACTTATGGTAGTGAAAGTTGGGTATGGCAAAAGAAGCATGTTATGAGTGACATTGAATGATAGAATTGAAAATAATGTGATAAGGGAAGGTTACGGTTTGAAAGAAGATGTAGTGACTAAGATTTGAGAAAGCATGCTTCGATTGTTGTTTGGACATGTTATGCGGATGAATGATAGCAGGTTGACAAAAGGAATATATATATTAACTACACTTTATTATAATCCACAGATATACACTCAAGTTCACTCAGTGCTAACGCGTCTCGGCATTGGTTCGGCATCCAACCGGATCCGAACCATAGTGGTAGCGATCACCTGCGAAGCGGACTGCGTGCAAGCTTTGGCTGGGTATCTGGAGGCACCATTACAGCAGATGCAGGTTAAGGAGACGTTTAAGAAGGTTATGGACAGGTATTCATTGCCCTTCTTACTTAGGTTACTTGGTGTCTAGGAGGCAAATACTTTAACCGTTAAGGGGAACCATATTGAAAAAGGGTGAGGTTTGAGGTACCTATAACCACCGAGTGTGTATGAGGAGGTGTATGTGTTTCTATGAAGCGAAATTGTCTGTCAGGATCGGGACAAATGGGGACCCGTGATCTCTGCCTGCCCCTCTACAGGTAATTAGACGTGATGTGTATGTAAGTATGGTACCATATTTTTCCAATCTAAGGTACCAAATCACCCTTTTCTAATCACACCAATCACACTAAGTAGAACAAGAATATATGGTTGAGAAGTTAGCAATATGTCGTAATGTTTGCCATAAATTTCGTCAAAGTTTGTCGATTAATGATAACGGTAGTGGACAACAATATTCTTCTGTCAACTCTAAAAGAGATAAAAAAACCTTTTTAATAAAGCTAACATATGTTGAAATATTCGCAAACTATGCGTCACTCTATTATGTTAACCTTCTGACAACCTTGTAGCATCAACAATTACAAAGATTTTTATTTTTCAGATTCCCACGCCGCAGAAAGATTTTGGACGAAGCTCTCGAAGCTTTGTCTAACATACTGAAAGCACAAACCAACCAGTCGCGCTCCCAGACAGAGGAAAAACTAATCTACGGCCTATATTCTATACCCGAAGCCTTATTGAAGATAATCACGTGACATATACGGTATTTACGTATAGTTAACTAATGACCTAGGAGATACTATCTCCGAGGTTCTGTCCACCTCGAAATGGATTGAAGAACGTGAATGTAAATATACTATGTATATGTACGATAAGTCGGCCTAATAAGACATGGCAGTCAGATAGACGACATATTGGAAAATGGTGACGTTAGAACTACCTATAACCGCTGATTGTGTATGAGTGACAATGAAGCCAGGATCGGGACAGATGAGGATCTGTGGACTCTGCCTATCCTTTTGGAGGGAAACAGGCATAATGTGTTTAATACGTGTTACCTTATGAAGAATGTATATTTTTTGTCATAGATTGTCTAAACTATTTTTACATACGTAATATCGAGGTGTATCCTAATAGTAATAATTTCTCTTCGGTTAGGAAATGCAGCTATTTTGAATTGTATTTAAGTGTGAATGGTAAATATTATTACCATTATTGTATATTGAAATTTAAACAGTCCTGAGTCAAGAATGTAATATGAACCCAGATTTATGAATTGAGTGCCAGTCAGTCAGTGACCGATTCATGTGTCAGTGAATGAGTGAATGAAATATTTTATGGGCAATGTCAAATAAATAAATATAAAAATAAAGACCCTATATCTTAGCAGCTTTTATACAACTGTTATTATATCTGAAAGTAACTAAATGTAAATACATAAGCTTTGCAGATTTCATATTTTACGTATTTCAACTGTATAAATAATGTTACGTACATTTTAATATGAGAGAAATTAAATATTTTGCTACTTACTAAATTAGATACAAAATTAATAAGGGCCTGTTTTTCTTATTCAAAGAGATTCAAATTATTTTTCATTAATGTATGCTAACTCTGTATTAATTTGTGTTAAAAAAATGTTGTTTTGTTTTTGTTTAATCTACATACATATATATAACTTCCAGAGGTTTTGACCTCCCCGAAAGGGAATAAAGGACGTGAATGTGTAAGTAATATATCTATAACTTGCCATTTGAAAAACAATAAATAATTATATATTTTTCCCAATACGTATTTTTCCCAGCCTTAAAAGCACATACATGTAAGAGCTCAATCAACTGCAACTGTCCCGTCCTCGAAAAGGTAAAAGTCGCTAAATATCTTGGAGTGCTTATCGATCACAACCTTTCTTTCCAGGACCACATTCTCCAATTGACAACAAGAACACGTAAAATAATATACATATTTAAAAACCTTAGAAATACAGCGGATATTAAAACTATCAAAATTGTGTATTTTGCCCTGTGCCAATCGGTAATATCTTACTGTATCTCGTCATGGGGTGGTGTCCCTAAAACCAGCCTTATCCCACTCGAGAGAGCGCAACGTGCCATCCTTAAGGTTGGTGCTTCACTTCCGTACCGATACCCCACAGACAAACTCTACGCACTATATAAAGTTCTTACAGTCAGGCAACTTTTTATCTACAATATCATACAAAAACAACATAGTCTCTGTCATTATGACTACTCATCGCCAATAATTAATAAAAGACGCTATTATGACATATGCCCTCCTGTTAAATCCAACACCTGTTTTGCTCATCGGCAATTCCCTTTTTTAAGTCATTTCATATACAACAAATTGAATAAAACCCACTACATCCACGCAATGCATAAACACAAAATGAAAAAAGTTGTTGCCCAGTGGCTGTGTGCAATGACATATGACGCCACAGAAAACTACCTAAAAAATCCTTCATAACAATTTTGTAATACCACCAGGCGAAATCTTGGATGTATGTTTGCTATGACCAAGCCCCTATCTGGTATTTATGTGTATGTACATGCACCTGTGTTCGTTTACTTGTATTTCTATATGTATGTATTATGTAAGTGTATCGTTAAACAAATTAAAATTAAGAATGTGCTGTCTCATGTTTGTAAACGTTTCCTGTATTTGTAGTTATAAGCAAAACTGGAAGGGAGAGCTGGTGTCCTAAGACACAGGACTTAATTGTCTTAGTTTAGGCACCAGTTCTCTCACTAACAAGTGTTGTTATGAGAGAACAAATAAAGATATATTATTATTATATATATTATTAATTATGACCCTAAAGTGATCTGATTTGATTATATTATTGAGATTGTAATTTAAGGTAAATTTAAGTATTTTTCAATTCTACTGTTATTTCGTAAGTCATTATAAATGTTAATGTCTTTAGTACTTATCTACCTCCGTAACTAACCAAACATGAAATAAAAATTCAAACATATATTTTAGATTTACAATGCTGTTTACATAGGCAATAGTCAATTCTTATCTGTAAAATAACCACCACCTGCCACGTTTGGCCTATTTGATGAAATATGTGTTCAACGATGCCATAAATTACTTAGACGGCAATTTTAGAGATGGATGCATACCTTTGCTTACGCCGAAAGAGTTATTAGTCGTAAAGTACATGTCATGTTATTTTACATGGTTCTTACCACGTGATTATGATAACGATTTAAGTAACAATGTAGAAGGCGACTAAGAGACTAGGGATCAATGGATATATTAGGTGATGGGCTAATAAACTGTCACCAATGTTGGTAGCTTTTTATCGCTAATGTATTGACCAAAAGTGTTATGTTACTTAATTTTGTTCGTTTATCATAGGTTTAGTGTTAATATTGTAAATAAATGTTAAATATTTGGCCATACCACAAGTTTTATAAACTAATGAATATGTGAGTGAAGCAAGGGAGATTAGTCAGGATCGTTCCAGGCCATCGATAGTCTCTGCCTATCTCCTTAGGGACGAAGAAGCGTGAATATATTGATGTATGTAAACTAATGAAATTTATATTTTAATGTTGTTAACAATTAAAAGCATGTTCTATGAAACATGTAATTTGTAAACCAATGAGCTTCTATTTTGTATATAAGATACTGTTTGAATACTGTAATGTTATTTTAACTTTGTGTTACAGACGAAATTCTAAGGTAGCTAAGTCAATGCCAGTACTTTGTTATATGTTTATATGAAAGAATAAATATGTGAAACAATTTTGGTGTTTTATTATACCAACATTGTTGGTATAAGATATATATATATATATATATATATATATATATATATATTATGCTAAAGAGTGATCTAAGACATGTTGTGACTCCTAGGTTCTGTCCACCCCGAAAGCTATAAAAAGACGTGAATGTATGTATGGTGAATCTCTGAACTTTATATAAACGTAAAAGGGTTAGTGAAACGAATAAATAATTACTTAATTAACACTTTAATTCATTAAATAACAATAATAAATATCAAAATAGGACAATGAATATTAAATACACTGTAACATCAAAATACATCTGCGTCACGATCTAATACTATGACTGTTTAAACAAACATTCAGGAATACACAAATCGCTATACATCTATTTAAAATTCATATTGAACGAATGACTGAACGGTTTGGTACAGCGGTGAATGAACGAGTTGAATGAAATGTTTTATTTCTTCATCGTAGTGCTAGAGTACCCGCCACATAAGGTGGCAGTTGGAGGCGTCGCCACAGTCGCGTAATCCAGTGTTGCCAGTAAACACGCCAAAACTAGCACTCACTGTGCCATACGGCTCGATACATTATAGGTTTCATTTGTAACGGTCTAAAAATATTTTGACTTTTGACTTTGATATATTAATTTGTTTTATTTGAGTTTATAGCTCTGCAACCAAAGACCGTTACAATGAAACCTATAATGTATCGAGCCGTATGGCACAGTGATTGCTAGTTTTGGCGTGTTTACTGGCAACAGTGAATTATGCAACTGCGGCGACGCCTCCATCTGCCATAATATATTCAAAATTATAAATATCACAAGCTCTCTTTGAAAGTTATCTTATGATCTAAGTATAAATTAAAAAAACTATTTCAAACATGGCACTGAGCATTGTCTTTACATATTTTTTAGGAAGGTTAGATCAGCGGAGACCCTAGCTTGGAGAAGAACTAACAAGAAACTCCGGAAATCAATTTATTATAATCACCCTTAACAAACATAAAAATTACAAAGAGTGGGCAAAAAACACAACGCTGGTAATACTAAATTTACCTTTCATACAAAATAACACGCAATTGCGGAAACGTCAAATTTAGTTCCAAGTTTGGCTACTGCCAGCTTATGTGGCGGGATCTCTACACATCGCTACTACTACCAATTCCAAATTTAAATTACTGTAGATGTCATTTAGTATACAGATTTCAAACCCGAAAACCAATGACAGTCATTAATATTCTATTCTCGATTGTATCAGCTCAAAAATTTCGTTCAAAATATCAATCCGTTCAGTCAATCGTTCACTATATTATTAATTATACAAGTCATTAAGGTTTGTTCGATAAACGTAACAGGTAGAACATAATATACAATTTTATTGTTGCAAGGGAATATTAAATACTAGTGGCTGGCATGTTAAAAAATAATATTAATGCTGATAAAAACATACAGACACATCCGCGAGATATAATAACCTTTCTAATATATTATTTACTACACAAGTATTTTTGAAATGTACGCATATTAAAGGTTAGATTTGGGTTGATCTGTATTTGGTGTACAATTCAGCAATTTTGATGTGCGATTCCGTATGTTTTGATTTTCGGCTACACTTTAGGCTATTCGCGTTAAGGCGTTAAGTAATCATTATATTCAGAGGTTAAACTAGCCAATGCGATGTTAGCGAATAAGAAAACAACGTCCATTGACCAATTGCAGACAACCCTTATCACCTCTCATTGGTCAAGACATAGTGAAATTATGACGTCACTATTCTCTTAATTCGAATACACTATATGACTACTACTGAGGCATCATTAAATACTATAAAAGCCTGTGGACTAGTCTGTAAATTATGAAATGGTCTAAAGATGTATATAAAATACCAGCTACTAGTAGGAAAAAAATACAAAGATCGGAATACAAGAGACACCAAGAATCAAGTTACAAGAAATTCTGGATCATTAAAACTAGATCAATTTTAGTAATTAGGAAGAGTTAAGTACTAGAATTAATTCTCGTAATAAAAGCTGGAATCTTAGGGAATGCAAAAACATAGGCTAAGATTATTAGATATAAGTTAGGTAATCTAGAAATTCGAAGACTAGTAGCGTAATTTAGAATTAATAGATATAGTTTTAAGAGTTTTTCAAAAAGTTTCGTTGATTCAACCTTGGTCGGTTCGACCTTATTGTAAGAGTTAAAGATATCTACTGCTACGAGTATTTTGTCTAAATTTTGTTACAATCCTAAGTAACATTCTTGCTTACGCTGGTCTTATTTCATTGGTAATTTTCATATAACACGACATCTATCTTAAGAATCTTGCTTACAGAATCCTCAAGAAACAGAAAATCTGTTTTTCTTTTTAGTCGTAAAACAATAAATTGTTATTTTGATCAATTTTAACGGCGATTTTAACGGCAAGCCACGTTTCCTCTTTTTTGTTCAAACAAGAATGAGCTCAAAAATGCTCATTATGATTCATTTGTAAGTATTATTTGAATCTGCGTAAAATTTTTTTGGATGTCTCATTAAATTCTATGACATATGTATGAATTTTGATTGTGTCTCACAGATTTGTAGATATGGAATTAAATATTGCTTTTTAAAGATGAAATGTTACTTCCTTCAAAAGGTATAAGAGTTAATTTAAGACCATATTTTTTGAGAAATACGGGGTTTAGTATAGGTTTTTAAGTTTAAGAAGAGGAACTTTCCATATATTAACTAATTCCATTTTAGTTCATGAACCAAAATGTTTCGATTCTCCTTTGCTTTCCATGCCATATTGTAAGTAATGGATCAATGACTTAGGTTCAATCTATATCCAGCGTAAATATAAGTTAAAGATAAGGTAGAATTTTGTTTAAGAATCCGACATCTAAATTTTAAGACATCTAGGTACATTTAGACATGCTACGACATTTTAATACATTTAACACCTAATAAATAGCACATTTTATTATACACTTCACATTTATTATTCTCTCATCCTTTACCTTACAGTTTCAAACATAATTTGTTGAATTAACTTAAATATTTATTTATTATGATTCCTTTTAAGTAAATACCAGCCTGTTGGACGGTCTGTGATATTGAAAAATGAGGCAAAAGCAATCACTATGCGGTAATAACAAAATTTTATTCAACGTATATCTATTAGGTACATATATATCTACATACATACATATTTTCATGCCTCTACATCCCTAAGGAGATAAACAGGGTCTATTTATCGCCACCTGGAACGAACCTGACATATTTCCCTTGCTACACTCACACCCATTAGCCTTCTGATACATGCGCTTTTATTCCTCACGCTGCGTACAACCTGAGAATGATTTGTTCTCAAGGCGAGTGTAATATGTCTCTTAGTAAATATATAATATTGTTTTTATAATAATAATATTTTAGGACAATATTACACCAATTGAACTAGCTAGAAGTTTATAAGAACCGAAGACAATATTTTACATTTTAAAACTGGCGCCACTGTGCATCGTCATTGCCACTATACGGTGGCGTGCTTCGAAATGAAAAATATTGTCTTATGTTCTTATAAACGTAAACCTTATAAAAAGTTACTGGGACTGCACTTTTAGCGCTGACTGTACTTATTCACAGACTAGGCTATTTAGCACAGACTAGGCTTGCACTCTTTTATTAGGCTTGCTCTCGGGAAATATAGAAATGCATTTTACACATTTGTAAAGAGCTCAGAAAATATTAGCCCATTTAAAGTAAGTTAAGCCGGCACTCAAAATGATAGTACGTGGGTGAAATATATTAAATTAACTTTGATATTATCGCATAGTAATTAGTATTAAATTATGAATAGTTCATTTATTCATCTTAGCAATAAATAATTTAATAAATAATGTAAAACTTTAATATCTCGTACGTAAAATATATGTCGCAATTCATTACACTCAATACAAGCTTAATATTATTATAACACAACATTTATATTAAAATTATGTCTTGTTTTATATATTAACAATGTTGATCTTGTTTTCTGTTATCTCTTATCAACTATTCTAATCTACAGAAGACATCATTATTTTTGCCTATTTATTTAACTAATATTTTAGCTTTCATTTACTCAACTATAACTAATGTGAAATGGCGTTATTAATTTGCATTTTCTCGTTTAATACGAACAGATTCAATGCAATTCAATTTCAAACAATTGAAAATTATATTGATTAAGTTGACATCACATACCATGAAGTATGGTATATATTTTTCCATAATTTGTTCTACAGATACTGTAAAATTACATCCATGTATATCACATACACTCATACATTATTTCCTCCCTATCGTTGCCTAAAACTTTAAAGTTTCAAATACACTTATATTTCAAAGCCTTATTTCGACTGTCTTTAAACGGCCGTGGTCGGAGACAGGCTGATTACTTCACAAACCCTTGATAGGTTAAAAAGTTGATATATTTCGATATGACTCTACGATTCGATACTTAATTTTATCGATTATTTTGACCAATTACTAACATTAGAAGAAGATTCTACAAGGGAGAAGGTTTCTATGACATTGTGCGTTGTTTAAAACACGTTTAAATTTGTCTAGTTTTGTTGTAATAATTCCATAAAACATCAATGCAAAAGCTACCAATAGCTACAGTAATTCATTCGAAATTTGAGTGGTTTTGGTACGTTTTCCAACTACGGTTTTGGTCCAAAATGAAAATGTGAAACAATTGAATTTCTATGAATTCTACAATGTTACGTGAAACTATCTAGTTTAAAAATATTTCAAAATAGTTTTAAAAAATCATTTTCCGTATTTGACGAAATCAATTTGCTAAAACAGATACAATTGATTTGTTACATCAGTGTTCCATTCTCATACTATACTACCGTTTTCAATACATCTACTTAGGTTTTTTACTTTTCTTAATCTTCGGTCATGTGAGAACTTTTTACTTACGTAGTTTTTGTTAATCACTGTAAACTAACATCATACTTAATAAAATTTAGCAGAACCAATCCCACATTTCTATTTAGTTCAATCTAATATTTAATCGTCTTAACTGCTCCACTAACCGTAACTACCTCAATCACCTTTAACTTTAGCTACACGCTATTTTCAACCTAATAAACTCATTTCATAAAGTTGCTTTTTATTTGATAAGCGCTCCATTAAAATTCGTAACAAAACTCGTATGAGTAAACTTCTATCGACCTTTCCAACTTCTGTGATGTGGTATCAACAAAGTACACAACTTTCCTGCGGTGGTAGTACAAACAACCGGTAACTGATATATTTTATATAAGTATATACTTCAGTATGTAGGTAACTCAATTTCGTTAAAGCTTAATGAATTTTCTTTTAAATAAATTAGTACTGACGTATTTAAAAACACGAATATTACAAATTTTAAAAATTAGTACACAATAGTACTGATGTGGTTGCACTATTTAAAACTCTGTTATAATTATGAATAAATCAAAATTCTTTAAATATAACTTTTACCGTTTTATATATGAACTTTCTTCTAAAACAGCAGCATATATATATATATATATATGTACTACTGGTGTGAAAAACGAAGTAAAACTTAGGTACTCATTGCCGGTAGATACTCGTAAAGAATTGATAAAAGCATAAAACTAGTCGTAAAAATTACTGTAAACGTGGCAGTTTTTTAGGATACCTCCACTACTTTTTATGACACTTCTCACTTAAGAAACAAAACAAGACTCTATCGCCAAATTCATTTAACTTTCGCGTTTTTAATTCTGTCAAAGCATAGTCATTAAAATATTAATCTAAGTATTTTAATGAATCATAATATCTTATTATTTATTTCCACAAAATAATAATAATCTTAATTTCTCATTTTCTAGCATACACTTCCTACATTCTATGACAATCCCATAAATGAAATATTTTGTTACAAAACACAATAAAGCCTTCAAAAACCACTGGAACCTTCCAGCGTTACGGATTAGGCCGCAAAACTACTTGTTTTTCGTAGGAACTTATTCGTAGTACAGAAAACATTACACATTACACATGAACAAGAATATGATAATATAACAATTTATTTATACACAATTGTAAAGTGCAGGTTACACGAGTGTGGTTTATCTACAAAACAGGTTAATTCAATTACGTTTAACTAGAACTTAAGGTATAAATTATAACTATCTACACACGATAACATACCTTTTACACTAAGTAAGGTTGAAAGAGGTTGAAGAAAGACTTAGTTGAATTTATCTCTGCCTTTTATATGATTTTAGAAAGAGAGACATTGAAGTATTAACTTTTACGGAAGCTAATTAACATTTACTAGAAAAAATAAAATCCTAGACAGTAAAATGAAAATTAAATGATATTTAATGCACACGAAAAATACAAAGTCCTTTTTAATTACTATTATTGAACACATTATTTAAATACTTTCTTCAAATTATCATCCATACAAGAAAAAATAACTTTATATTTATGTTTCGAAACAAAAGACATTTTATTAAATAAACTAAACTTTGTATTCAATCAATCTGGCTCTACAATATACATACATTTAAAAAGAGAAGCAATGAAATTTGGAAACTTGATTCTATAACATTGAACAGGTAAAACTCGGATCTATTCTTATCTTTCCGTGATTCAAGTATTGAAGGACAGATAAGGGTAAAAATATGAGGGTAACTATCCTAAATTTATTTTCTATATTTTGAGCAGAATCTCAAGAATCAGGAGGAAAACACTTACTAACTACTACAGACAACATTCAAGTTAAAAGAGAGAAACGGTTATAGATTAGGGATCAAAAAATCTTTCTTAGTTTGAAATGGTTTTAACTATAATTATGTTTTTCAATTAACGTATAAAGGGGAGGTTAAGGTAAAATCAGGAGTGTTAATGCTTTGTTATGATATTGGATTTGCAATTTTGCTGTAGAAACTAACTGATTTCTCATCCACATATTGAATTTCCCATTGGTTTCCGTGTATACAGGATATTGATTGATGTACTAAGCACGAGAAAAAAACGTGATCTTAAGAACTGAAAATGGTAACTAGATAGCTTTCCTATGTTGCCTTCTACTTACATAATGATTACCATTTAATCATCAACTAACTCAAACAATAAATAACACATTTTTAAAATATATGTGTTTAAATATGAACATTGTTATGGTAACAAAGAAACCTACCCAAATCAATTCATATTATATATATAACAGGAAAAATCTAGAATCCCTTAATCACTTCATAGGCTTCCAAGCTGGAGACAGTCAAGTAGATAAGCCAGAGAGAGAAGAAGAAGATGCAGGTAGCTATTTTAGCTCCCCTGGGGCCTCCCAACTCCCCTCCGATAGACTTCCGTCTCCGCAACATCAGCACGAAGACCGCAAAGGCTGCTTCGGAGCAGAACATGGTCACGCTGAAGGCTAAGCTGGAAAGAAATGGGTTATGGTTGAGGAAGAGTTTCCAACTACATACATATATACCGCTCTACGTCCCTTAGGATATAGGCTGAGACTATCGATCGCCACTTGGAATGATCCTGATAAATCTCTGTTACTTCACTCATATCCATTAACCTTCTCATACATGCTCTTCTGTTCTTCACGATTTGTACACCCGCTTGGGAGTTTCAAAGTATTGAGCATTAATAGTACATAGGTATTAAGCTGAGTGCAAAATCATTGTGATGAAACCTATCTATACCAGAAACCAGTTAATATTTAGTGCTTGTTTACCATTCCTTAGCTATTATTTAATAGATATCTTAATAAGAATCAATTACTAATTCAATTCTTACTTACACATAGTTATTAACAAAATGCTTGATACGTGAATAGTTTTTGAAAGTGTAGACAGTACAAAAAGGCAAATAACTACTCATTACAGAAATTTACGATATTTTTTTAATGAAATTTACGATTTCGTGACGTTTAGAAGTCTACCCATAAAATATACCTTTCATACCATAGTCGATCGTCCTATTTCAAAGCAAAATCATCAAAGGCCCTCTAAGGTCACTGATGGACTTTGATAATGGGGTCGTTCTAATAAGAAAACTTTTTTCATCTCATCAAGCATTTTGAGAAAGTTTCCTGAGGGACCTACCCAGATAAGTTTTTCGTACTTCGTAGCCCCTGGGAAGAAGTAACATTTGTTCCTTGTTGCATTCTGAGCTAGTTTGGAACGAAGATAGATGACAAGTAACTACCTTTCTGGCAGGTTATAAAAGGAGATTCTAGAAGTGTTTATGGTATTTTAGGGTAGGGTAGGCTTGCTAGTCAGTAAAATCAACAAATATCTAATAATATAACGACAACCGCCTAAAAGTTATGAAAGTCACTCACTAAGAACCATTTGTTTTTTCTACTATTCTTCTTATTTCTTTTTTAAGTTAGTTATATTAGTTATGTAATGACCTCTAGAGATCCTCTCTTCTTGGCGGCGTCATCTGTGGTAATTATGTTTAACTAATTGCAACTTAGGTTTACTTAGGTTTCTCTCTGTGTGTGGCGCTCTAGAGGTCGCCACAGTTACACACATGTCACCGCTTCTCTACTTTTAACTACACACCCAAAACTTCTCTCCACTGAACTTCTCTCCACCCATTTCCACTCCTAAAAACCTCCAGACACCCCCAACACTAGCAGTTATATACCTCTACACATACACTCTTCAATAATACTTGACGACCTCCGTGACGCGATCGGTTAGCCGCCGGAACGCTAATCGTGAGGTCCCGGGTTCGATTCCCGGTGGAGGCAGAGTTAAGAACTACGCTTTTCTACTGCTTTCCAGTCAGGTCGTTGATTATATATGCTATACAGGGTGGCGCATTCAAAACGGTCAGTATGGGAAAGTCTGAAACTATAAGAGATACGAAGATTTGTTCTTAGGAACCATGTCACCGATTTTGATAAAAAGAAAAACTGCATTCATACTTTCTTTGAAAAAACAACTGTATCCAGTACGGGAATCGAACCCGGTTGCTTTGAAAAAATAAATTGGCCCTTTTGACTTTTTCTTTTTAAATATCAATTGTGTAGGTCTTAAGCTGTAAATGTCTCTATGAAACGTGATGTCGAAAATGAATAAAACGCATTGTTTTGGCATACTTTAGTTTATCATAGTAGGTTTTCTAAGTGAGCACCGTTGTTTTCAATACAATATTCAACACGTTTAGGTAACGATCTTACTATTGAATTTTGTATTTTCTCGTGGTGAATTTGCGTTACAATTGACTTTATTGCTACTTTTAGGTCTTCAATGGTGTCATAGCTTGTGTTTTAAAATTCATCCTTAACGTAATCCCACAAGAAAATTTCTAATATGGTTTAACACGTCACTTTAAGTGGACGTTTCAATAGATTGTTAGTTTTTGATTACTGTAAATAACAAAACCTCCTTAAAGGATTAATGCAATGCTAATGCCACATGATATGGTGTATGTAACAAGTAGGGAAGTACAAAACTACAAACAGCCATAGAGATAATTTTACATGTCTGTTGAATATTGTTACGGTGTAGATATGTAAACTATTCTGATAAACTAAAGTATGCCAAAACAATCCTTTTTATTCATTTTCGACACCATGTTTCATAGAGACATTTACAGCTTAAGACCTACACAATTGATATTTAAAAAGAAAAAGTCAAAAGGGCCAATTTATTTTTTCAAAGCAACCGGGTTCGATTCCCGTACTGGATACAGTTGTTTTTCCAAAGAAAGTATGAATGCAGTTTTTCTTTTTATCAAAATCGGTGACATGGTTCCTAAGAACAAATCTTCGTATCTCTTATAGTTTCAGACTTCCCCATACTGACCGTTTTGAATGCGCCACCCTGTATATGTATTTATTTATGTATAATATGCATATATTTCTTAAGCATACGTTGACTAGTACCCTTAACACAAGTCTTAAATAAACTTCCCAAGGAGCTAGTTCAATTGGTGTAATAATGTCCAAATATTATTATTATTATACTCACTTCCCAGGGTTAACCTTGAACTCCTGGCCTCTATACCAATGCACCACGGCAGCAACGGTCCAAGCCACGCCGATTCCAAGGAACACGTTCACTGCGTTAGAGCCTGTCACGTTTCCCACTGAAGCGTCAGCGTATTTGTCCTGAATGGCTGCCACTTTGCTGGCAAACGTGTCTGTGGGGAGTGTGTATGAGATATTATTGTGTGTATGATATTGTGATTAAGTATTAGATATTAGGTATGTTTGAGAAAGGAAGACAGAAAGAAAGATAGTTTACAGGAATATAGTTCACTTACACGAGCATTGAATCTTTGAGGGATAGTAAAATAATTTTAAATAAATAATAATATTTTTGGGAGAATATGTATTTTGATATTTTTTTAATCTTGGGAGAATAGTAAGAATAACAAAAGGAAATATTTGGAATTGTTCAAAATATAAATTATTTACATCATGCTTTATGAGGTATTCTTACAAAACAATCTTTGAATTAATTTTGATTAATTTAGTAACTTATGAAATATGGTGAAAACGGTGTGCAACTCAGTGTTGACATTTTTCGTTCTGAATCAGTCGGTATTAGAGAATTTGCTGAGAAATGTATGTGAGATTAATTGGGCAACTTATAGGAAGGAAGGAAGAAAGAAAGTGACAGCTTGTACAAATTGTTTAGGTTATAATAAGAATACATTTTAGATAATTGTACACAAGGTTGCTTTTAGTATAATAATACTTAATTAATAACAGTAAATATTAACTTTAGTTATTATAGCACAGATATGCAATCTAAGTAACAAGGTAGGCTGTCCCAAACCAAAACCTAGTAAGAGCCACTAAGAAAATTTTACAGGTGAAGCAAAACAAACTCAATTATGTGCCTGTCGAAAAGTCAACAGTATAAAGTTATAAAAGTCATAAGTATAACCTTTAGTTCTGAGTGCGTTAGAGCAGCTAGTCTTATTGCATTAGGCGCAGTTTTATAATAAATTAAGAAAGATTGACGCAGTCGTCTATGGCTCGTCAACAAAGTCAGCAGCTCAGTGAAAGTTAAAAATACAAAAACTGGGATTTTATTTCGATCCTCAATTGGAACGCACTGAAGAACAAGGAAGAGAAGAATTGGAGCTTCGACTTTATTTTTCTTCGATTCTAGCAGATGGCGGCATTGGTGTAACTATGGCGACAGAATAACAAGAAGTGCAAACGCCGTGGCATCAGTGTTTGTACATGAGCCGTCATAACCTTGCGGTGAATGACTTATTAAAGAAAAAAAAAGAAAGATCGAACAAAACGGATTTGAAAACAAAATTACTTACTCGATTTTGGTTTGGGACAGCCGAGGTGTGAATTAACACTAACTATAATTTCATACATACGCTTCACGACTTCACGACATACACACTCCCTTTTTTACTATGGCGAGGTAGTCAGAGGCTTGAATGCCCATCTCCGAAATTTCGAAGGCATGTTAGGTATGGGTCATTCGAAGCCCGTGTATCACTAGATAGACAGCAACCAACGTGATAGGTAGTGAACCGTATCGCCGTATATAGACACTGACTATTACCTATCCTGAGGGATAGGCAGGTTTCCTCACGATGTTTTCCCTCATCATTAGCGACTGTAAATTATGTACGTAAATGAAAAACACTAATTTAAATTTCATTCATTGGTACATGCCAGAGTCGGGATTCGAACCTAGGACCTTTCTCATACGAAGTCCGAGATCTTACCCACTGGGCCACAGCCGCTTCGAAATTCTAATTATTAATTACCTGGTATACTTGTCCCCAGAGCAACAAACACTATAGCAGTGACAGAGTCCTTAATGCCAAGAGTGCAGCCGAAGTGCGAAGCGACGTCCCCGATCACGGCGGTTACTAGCCCTATGCATATTATGGACACCACGAAGCATAGGTAGCCGCCTCCTATGTCTGAAAAAAGAGGGTATTTACATCTATACTCATACATCCTCAATAGTGTATATGAGGAGGCATATGGATTCAAAGAAGGGCGTAGGAAAATGGGCATGATATGTTTTTTTACATACATAAGCTTAGTCCTTCTATCCATACCCCAAAAAGAACAGATTTGCGGTTCAATATCTCCTTGACCATCTTTATCATTATTGCTGATGGCATTATTATGGAATATTGGTAACAGGTTGCTAGCACATCGTCTAATAAATTTCACTAACACCTAACTCATACGTATTTACGAAATGCCTCAAAAAAGGCAGCATATAAGTAATAAAACCTTCCCAGACTAGCACTGGACAGTCGCATTTATTAGTAAAGACAAAAGACAAACGCGTCCACGACCATTAACCCTTGCAGGGTATTCAGAGGTTCAGGAGTCCATCTCCGCAGTTGCGAAGGTAGTAATTCTATGGCCACCTCGAACACACGTGTTGCCAGGATAGTCAGAACTCAATGTGATAGGTGGTAAACCATGCCACCATTTACAAGCACTAACTATTACTTGCTCGGGGAACAGCTAAGTTTGCTCACGATGTTTTCCCTCACCATAAAAATCGATCAATTTCGTTTATGTATTTTAATTTAAATTCATCAAACTTAATTTCCATTGGTACATGCTCGAGCGGGATTTGAACCCTGTACCCACTGATACAGATTCAAGCCCAAAACTGAGCTACGTCGAATTTTGTAATAAATATACCATGATACTATTATTTAATTACGTCCCAGACTAGGATTGGACAGAATAATTAGTACCAAGCCAAGATAGCTAAGTTTTTTCATTAACACCTCGTTACAGTTGGACTTATCCAAACACTATTAGGAATGGAAAGTGAAAAATCTACAATGCAAATTGGAACTAACTTTTTTCATTAAACTGCTAGACTATTTGTTTGAGACTGATTGGCAGGTGTACAAAAGCATTAGGTGTATAAACCTTGTAGAGTTAATTCGACGTAGCTCAGTTATTTGGGGCTTGACTTTGTATTAGTGGGTATGGGGTTCATGGGTATAGGTTCTGAGCATGTACCAATGGAAATGAAGTTTAATGAATTTCTATGTTAATTTTCGTTTTCAAAATACATTTAGAAATACGACGAATACTACGGTGATGGAAAACATCGTGAGGAAACCTACCTGTTCCCCGAACAGGTAATAGTTAGCATTTGTAAATGGTGACAGGGCTTACCACCTGTCACATTGAGTACTGACTATCTGGTCAACACGTGGGTTCGAGGTGTTCATATAATTATCGAGGTGTTTCCATCTTCGCAATTGCGGAGATGGAAACCTGAACCTCTGACTATCCCGCAAGGGTGAATGATTGTGAATGCGTTGTTGTTTTTTTGTTTGTTACTAGTACCCTTAACAGAAGTCTTAAATGAACTCACCAAGGGGCTAGTTCAATTGGTGTAATAATGTCCTAAATATTAATATTATTATCATATAACTACATTAGTTATGTAAATTTCTTACCAGTAGGCGGCACGAATGCGAAGATAAGTTTCCACAGCACTGTGACCACGTGGAGCACATAGTCTGACCACGAAGGTGGGTCTTCTGGGTCATCGGAACCTGGTGACAATAATACATACATATAGAGTCACGTAGTTCAATCCCTATCAAGATCGAGAAACTGCTAAAACATATCTGTATACATACGACGACCTCTGTGGCGTGAACGACTAGCCACCTGAACGCTAATCGTGAGGTACGATTCCCGATACAGGCAGATTTAATAACTATCCTTTTCTTCTGACTTCCAGTCTGGTTTTTGCTTACATATACTATATATTTATTTATCTATTTAAAACCTGACCTAACCTGCCTATCACTAAGGATAAGTCATAGGTTCAAATCCCGGCTCTAGCATGTACCAATAAATGAATTTAAATAAGATTTTTTCATTTACGTACATAATTTACAGTCGCTAACAGTGAGGGAAAACATCGTGCCGAAACCTGCCTATCCTTCGTGATAAGTAATAGACAGTGCCTGTATACGGCGATACGGTTCTTTACCTATCAAGTTGGATGCTGTCTATCTAGTGCAATGCGGGCTTTGATTGGTTCAAACCTAACATGCCTTCGAAATTTCTAATATGGGAATTCAAGCCTTGATACAATATAAAGGGAGTGTGTATACACAAGTCGTGAAGCGTATGTTATGTTTTGTCTTTATATAAGATTGAAAAGAGCATGCTTCAATGGTTTGGACATGTTATGCGGATGAATGATAGCAGATTGATAATAGGAATATATATGAGTGAAGTGGAAGGGCTGTTGATAGTTTTTAGTTTGATTAATCTAAATTGATTTATTTTAAGAATAAGTTTTATGTTAATGACATATTTTTATGAAAAATGTTTTTTTTTTTTGACGTTCAATAAGTGATATTAATATCCTTATGTTGAATAAAAGATTTTCATTTCATTTCATTTCATGTTACGTAGGGGCCGGTCCATTAAGACATATAACAGTCAGATAGATGCTAAGTTGAAAAAGTTTGACGTTAGGAGTACCTATAACCCCCAAGTGTGTATGAGAAGATGTATGAGTGTCAATGAAGCAAAAAGTGGTCTGCCAGGATCGGGACAAATGGGGATCCGTGATCTCTGCCTATCCCTCTACAGGGAATCAGGTGTGATGTGTATGTATGTGTAACTAGTAACTAAAATTAGATACTAGCCTGTCACCAAATTTCTAGGAGATATACATAATAATATGTACAATATATCTTGTCATTTTTAAGAAAACTGTCAGGGAGGTGACTGCATCGATATTAAATTCGGTTCATACTAGACGAAATAAATTGAAGGATTTATATGTACATATATGTATGTAAATTGTATGAGCTATTTAGTCTGGTGGTGATATGATCATGTTTGTTCTCATTTATGTAGATAAGGTCGCTTTAAGCTAAAATTGTAAATTGCTTTTTGGTTTTACTGTATTTTGTTTTATAATAATAATAATATTTTACGACAATATTACGCCAATTGAACTAGCCCCTAGTAAAAACATTTAAGACTTGTGTTAAGGGTACTAGTCAACGTATATTTAAGAAATGTATACATATTATACATAGATAAATACATATATAGCATATATAATCAACAACCAGACTGGGAAGCAGTAGAAAAACATTGCTCTCAACTCTGCCACCACCGGGAATCGAACCCGGGACCCCTCGATTAGCGTTCAGGTGTCTAACCGATCGCGCCACAGAGTTCGTCATTGTTTATGTATAGTGGGTATATGTATTCATTTCTCTATCTACAGCATATAAATGTATTTCTCTATCTACAGCATATAAATATATGTTTCTTACATATACGATAATACGAGTAATAATCATCCAAATATTATTCTTATTTATACATTTAGGTAAACTTCTTGCACCGAAGGGCTAGTACGGGCCATGAAAATAGTGCTAATTAGCAGTGACACCAACATCTCAACCCCAATATTTATTCAAATATTTACGTTCAAATGTTACCTAATAAAAATACATTTACGAAATGCGCCGGATGCTACGGTGAGGGAAAAACATCGTGAGGAAACCTACCTGTTCCTAGAACAGATAATAGTTAGTACTTGTAAATGGCGACAAGGTTGACCACCTGTCACGTTGAGTACTAACTATCTGGTTAACACGTGGGTTCGAGGTGGCCATAGAATTACTACCTTTGCAATTGCGGAGATGGACACCTGAACCTCTGACTACCCCGTAAGGGTTAATGGTCGTGAACGCGTATGTGTAACCTAGGAGACACTATATCACTGAGGTTCTGTCCACCCCAAAAGGTTTTGAAGGACGTGAATTCATTGCACCGATCATGCTATATTTTTACCCATATCAATCCCAAATAAACCTTAATTACTACTAATTCTCCTCAATAAAGGCAGCTATTCGGTCGTCTATGGTTCGTCAAAAAAGTCAGCAGCTCAGAGAAAGTTGAAAATACAAATAATCATTTTCGGCTGAATATTTAGTCAATTGTGATGCCAAACTGGCTAAATATGTTCGCTTTGGAATAAGATTTGGATCCTCAACTGGAACGAACCGAAGAACAATGAAGAGGAGAAGAATTGGACGCCGACTTCGTTTTTCTTCGGTTCGGTTGTAGCGGCTGACGGCGTTGGTGTAACCATGGCGACTGAATAACAAGTGCAAACGCCATGGCATCAGTGTTTGTACTTCAACCGACATAACCTTAGTGGTGAATGGCTTATTAAAGAAAAAAAAGGCAGCTATTCAACCAATCCTCGTGCTTCCCAAACTAACTGGAATTCTCCTAGCACCTCGGATAAAGTGCGATGGGCTAGCAATGCAGAATAAAACGCTGACGGCCATTAGCAACGGATTTCTCGTGGATTTAATCTGCAATCTCAGCTCACAGAGGGTTGGCAGAGTAATTGAAATCGAATGTCGTTGCGCCTTGCAATGATGCGCTTTTACGGTGGTTTTAATTCCTAGGGTAGGCAGAGGTTGAGTGAGTATAAGTGAGGTGTTTTCACTGCTTGGTTTATTTAGGAATCGTTGTATGATAAGTTAGTTATTATCGTTAATAATATCTAAATCGTTTATAAAGTATTCCACTCTTAAAACTCAATTAACGAAAGCGTTCATATTTAAAATACAGAATAATCATTCATACATACAGAACAGTTCATACAGAATAATGTTGTAAAAACGAACGAAAACATCAAAAGGAAAAGAAACTTACTGGCCTAGTTTTACTAGTATGTCCTAATATTATTTAATATGTAGTAATAATACGAGTAGTAATAATATTTATAATAAGTAAGTACACTTACAAAAACCTGACCAAAAAGAGAACCTAAACCGCGAACCTAAGGTCGCGGGTTTAATCCCCGGTGGGGGCAGAGTTAAGAACTACGCTTTTCCTCTGCTTTCCAGTCTGGTTCTAGATTATATATGCTATATATGTATTTATCTATGTATATATTTCCTAAATATAGGTTGACTAGTACCCTTAACACAAATCTTAAATGAACTTACCAAGGGGCTAGTTCAGTTGGTGTAATAATGTCCTAATTATTATTATTATTGTTGACTAGTACCCTTAACACAAGTCTTAAACGATTTTACCAAGGGGCTAGTTCAATTAGTGTTATAATGTCCTTAATATAATAAAAAAAGGCCTATATCTCTAAAAACATTTTTTATCCGTTCCTAAAGAACAATGGACATGAATACAAAAATGAGGGGTACCTAAACACGCGTTACGAAACAGATTAATTCCCGCTAAATTTACTCAAGTCATCGTGTACCTATTAATCTTAGAACACAGTTAACACAAGCAAGCCTAGTCTTTAAGCCTTAGTAATACAGTCTAAATTCACGTGGCATTTGAACGCAATTAACATTTAATTAGCAAGTAACGGAGGCCATAAATAACACCTGTTGCGTAACACATAAGGGCGAGAATTGATTGTTCGTGATCGCGTTTCGCTTTTGCTACAGGTAGACAAAGATTTTGTATGTAAATTTGCTTGGTGTCGGTAAACAGCTGTTTTCTTACTTGATATTTATAGTCGACCATATATTGTATACTTACATACAATATATCAAATCATTTTCTATTAAAAATTTATTTTCTTACTAAAGTATTACATACATACACACGCCGGATTCCCTGTAGAGGGGTATGCAGAGATCACAGATCCCCATTGGTCCCGATCTGACAGACCACTTTCGCTTCACTGACACTCATACACCTCCTCATACACACTTGTCGGTTATAGATATCTCTAACGTCACGATTTTTCAATATTATTATTGATTTTTAATCATTTATTTATGCTTCACAATTCATATTGTGAAATTGAAGTCAGGTTCACCAGATAGTCAGCACCTAACGTAACTCATTGTATCGATTTTGATAGTCTGTTTTCTCTGTGACTTATTAGGTATGACTGAAGAAAAAGCTATCTAAGTATTATGACCAAAATTTTCTAACATCTTGAGACCTAAGTCCCGGGTTCGATTCCCGATGAAGGCCGAGTTAAGAACAACGCTGTCTTCTGCTTTCCAGTCTGCTGGTACTACCCTTGAGACAAGTCTTAAATGAATTTGCCAAGTGCTTCAACTGGTGCAATATTGTCCCAATATTATTATTAATATTACATACGCAAACAATAATCAAAAATTTTCTACATAAATTCGAAACCTATCATTCTATCCACCTCTTTTACGACTATATACCTGATAATAGTTTTAAGAGATTCGCGATTTATACTCATGATTAATAACTAACGGGACTTATCGCGTAAGTTTTTATATAATTAAGTTACCTTTATTAACCCGACGTTGAGTTTGCCCGTGACCATGGCTGCTGCAACGTAGCCGAAACGTCGGGTTAACAAAGGTAACTTTATTATATAAGAACATACGCGATAAGTCCCGTTAGTTATTAATCATGCATATACCTGATAGTACATATGTTACCCTTACCTGAACTGACAGTGAGTGCTTCGGTGAACTGTTCCTTCCATGAAGAAGTCCCAATGATTATGGAAGCGTTGGCCCGTTGGACTAATTTGTCCACTGTGTTCTGGGGAATAAGGGTTAGAATAGGTTAACAAGAAAAAAGGTTCAATTTATGTGTACATGCATAAAGTTCGGAAATAACTTGAAGAGATAGATGGATAGGCATTCGTGAGTCTCTACATATACACATCCCACGCGATTCCCTGTAGAGGTAGGGAGAGATCAATGATCCACATCCATCCCGATACTGACAAACCACTTTCGCGGCTTTAACACTCATACACACTAGTGAGTTTTAGGTACTTTAAACGTCACCTTACTTCATATAAAACCACGACTCAGATTAGATTATTATATTATACAAGCAATATCAAATACTTTGCCACATTTTTATTTTTTCAAAAGTTTTCATTACATGAAACATAGATGGCACTGTAATTATAATTTGATTTGAATATTATATTCTTCGCTCCTATTAGTAGCAGGGTGATGTTATAAAGCCTAAAGCTTTCTTCAAAAAATGTTCTATCTAATGCAAAAACAATTTTTAAATTCGAACCAGTAGTTCCTGAGATTAGCGCGTTCAAAAATACAAACAAACAAACTCTTCAGCTTTATATTATTATATGACACTTGACATATTATTATCCCACGTTAGCCTGGGATGTAAAGAGAATGCTAATTAGCTGTTGTTCTTCCCGGTATGTCGTAGGAGGTTATCGCTTCGGCCGGCCCGGGCACTAACACAAGTAGCAAAAAACTAACATAACATAAGTCAAAATATTGAAGCCTTAAAAACATATGTTTTAGCGAAGGTACCTTAAACTCCTTGCTCTCTTTAATCCTGAGCTGAGCCCTCGTGATGTCCCCAGCCTTCGGCAGCCCCATCATGGCGACCACCGCTTCCTGTTCCGGTAGAGACGCTATGTGGTTCACTTCAATCGTAGGGTTGGAAGGATGGGCGTCATCTGAAATGTAAAATATGTGTTTAGAGTATTAATACGGTGTATTTGGATATATATATAATATAATATATTATGTGGAAGTGGAAAGGTGGTTACAAAGGTGGAAGGAATCAGTTAAGTAAGATATACATACGTACACATCACGCCTGATTCCCTGTAGAGGGGTAGGCAGATCACGGTTCCCCATTTGTCCACTGACAGACCACTTTCGCTTCATTGACACTCATACATCTCATACACATTCGGCGGTTATAGGTACTCCTAACGTCACCCTTTTTCAATAAATTTTGTTATATAATGAATTAATGTTTATATAACACGGTATATATATATTTACGGTATATTTGGACATATGTAATATGTGGAAGTAGAAGGGCGGTTACGTAGGGGTCGGGTCAGTAAGATATGTTATGTCAGATACGAGACATTAAAAGAGGTGACGGTAGAAGTACATATAACCGCCGAGTGTGTATGAGGAGGTGTATGAGTGCTAATGAAGCGTAAATGGTTTGTCAGGATCCGTGATATCTGCCTACGCCTACAGGGAGACGTGAGAGGTGTATGGATATCAATAAAGTGGAGGTAATATTTTGAATTGATGGAGATTCGAAATCTATATGTATGTGAATGTATGTTGAGGTGGGGATGTAATAATTAATGATTTTATGTTTTTATAATGAAAATTTATTTTTTGTCTACTCGTAATTTTAATAATAATAGTTCTTTCAGTCATAATGACTGCTCCGTAAAAGATATAAAAGTCGTATCACTACATAGTACAAAACAAAGTCGCTTTCTCTGTCCCTATAAGCCTTTGTACGATCTTCTTCTCTTTGAAACTACACAACGGATTTTGATACGGGTTTTTTTAATAGATAGAGTAATTCAAGAGGAAGGTTTATATGTATAATAACATCCATTAAATAGTGGACTAGGCTATATATTTTATACCCGTGCGAAGCCGGAGCGGGTTACTAGTATAGAATATTTTATAATATAAGCATGTATGTATATATCCTATAGATACTATGTATATATGCACTACAATACTTCAGCAACTAAGCTTCTAAGTTGCAGAATCCGTAGTACAGTTCCATTCGTAGCAGTGACAACTTAAGCTTTGCGAACTACTAATTGGCTGTACTACGAAATAGGAGGAGAATGATAGGTCTAATTGCAGCATTACCCCAAATTACCTCATAAAGGCTTTTGTTATGATGGTTCTGTGTTAATTTGGGACTAGAAATTAACGTTATCATCTGCCTTTTAAAAGGAACGAAAATGTGACTTAGAAATTAGAGATATGGTTTAGATTTTTGAACTATTGTCTAGAATTTTTTAGGTGATTGGCTATCAACCTAGTAAAGACTCATATTAATTCCAATGCAACTTCTATACTAATGTAAAAAACGAATAAAGGAGATATTATGTGCCTGACGTGAACTTAAACATAATATGTATGATAATTGTTATCAATATTCTTATACATAATTAAACTTACACTTTAAGATCCTGCCTATTCCTAAAAGAATGAAAATACGTAAATATATACTTATAAACACAACCTTACAGTTATACCTGCTTCATATAAGAATACTAATATATAAATTACTCCATTTCCTAATAATGGATTGACAAATATTGTATAATGGCATTTAAGTGACGAAAGGCAAATAACTGTTGACTCTGTTATAATGGCCCTGACATTATCATTTACACGCATTACGACGCTATTCTTCAAAAGGGATGACAGAGCAAAAAGTTTCAGGGAAAATGCCTGAATATGACATTTAGTCTGTAATATTCATATCACGCTCGTCTTTCTGCTAAGGGATAGATAGAAGTCACTGATCCCCATTTTTCATGAATAGGTAAACTTAATATTCACGATTCATTGGCAAACATTTACATCTTCTTACTCACTCGGTACTTATAGTCACTTCTAATGTTAGCATGTTATCGAGACTAGATTACACAAAATAACGAATAACAAATAGTATTAATGGCATATCATTAATATATTTTTACTAATAATATTTGATACACTATTACACCAATTGAACTAGCCCCTTGGTGAATTTATTCAAGACTTGTGTTAAGAGTACTAGTCAAGGTATATTCAAGAAATATATACTTTCTATATATAGATAAATGCATATAAAGTATATATAATCAACAACCAGACTGGAAGGCAAAAGAAAAGCGTAGTTTTTAACTCTGCATTCACCGGGAATCGAACCTTACGATTAGCGTTCAGGTGGTTTACCAATCGCGCCACGGAGGTTGTCAAACTACCTAAAATCTCTTACCGTATCATACTGTTGTGCGGACGAAATAAAATGCCTTTTTAAAAAAAACACTTTTTATTTTCCCTAAGCCGAATACAAGGTATTGTTAGCGAACCGTCTTAACCATTTGATGGTTGGAAGAGAACTCAGATATGAACGCACGATAGTAATAAAGAAACGTTGGCTGCAAAGTCAGCACTTAAAACGACGCGGTATGAGGAGGCTTACGCGAGCAAAACTTATATATTATTTTAATCTATAACAGCCCCCCCTATAAAATTGAGCTTTATCCCTTTAAGAGGGTGAAGCGAAATCAAAACAAAAATAGAAGTTAAAATTCGAAATTAGAAAATCTCAAATAGTTAAAACGGTTTTACAAACATTAGTAATTAGTCTAAAAATAAAACATTGAAATTTAACAAAAAGTTTAGCATCATAAAAATGCGTAAAAAACATCAACGTTAATGATTACTTAAATTTCTAAAATCTATTTTACTGGAAGTCGAATCAGAATCATCTGTTATCTCATGTAATTCAATAGAGACCTTATGCTTTTCCCTGGAAAGCTTTTTATTATAACACTGGTTGTATATCGCAATACAACAATTAGAAGAATCACATCTTTTAAAGTACTTATATAATTTAAAAGCAATATATGTCAAAATAAGTATTACAATAGTATATGTTGTATAAGAATAATAAGTTCCGTATCTTATAAAATGCGAATTACTTTCAGCATTATTTATTTCTTTTTCTAAATTGTGTAAATCATATTTTGCGAATTGTAAAGATTCTAAATCGATGTTCGATAACGTTATAGGAGCTAAATATGGAATAGTATGATTAAATTTTTCTTTTCGACAACAATCATCTTCAATTATATCAAAATCAGTTTCAAAGTTGCTAGACATTAATAAATTTTTAGTAGAACTTGGAATTATCTGTGTGGTTTTTGCATAACCAATACAATTTTCATTTAGGGTTAAAATGCCTGTGGCATGTATAGAGTAATCTGTAATAATGTTGTTATCACATTTCACTGTTAATTTAGTAGGAGAAGATTGAACAAAAATCCATCTGTTATTAAGCAGTTTCTGCCAAATATCAATATTTCCAAATAGTAATTTAGTGTTACATTCTTTTGGCATAGACAATATTACATCACAAATAAGTTTACTTTCACAACAAGGGTTGTTAATAGTAGAATAAGAATTTAATTGAGGACAAATAGAATAATTACTATAAATCTTTTGACAATCTTGTAAATGATCTAATAATGCGTATTGGAGTCTATCCTCAGTTAATGCTATATAAGATTTAGAAGGTTGAATCAACGAAAAGGTATTTGGTTTATTTTGATCATGAGGAATTGGTAAAGGTATATTCTTATACACAGTATATAATTCTGGATAAACTAATGGAATTTGTAAAACAAATACAATTTTCTTATTATAAAAATAGGAGACCAGCTTTGAGATATCCATTAAGTTATGTATATTATCGATATTCAAAACGACAGGGAAATCGAGACGACTATTCAGTAAATTACTATGCTTAGATAGTTCTAAATATAAACTAGAAGGACTTATGATAGAAGGATGTAGAATATTAGACTTAGAAAAGAGAATAGAATTCAGAGTAGTGTCCAACAGGTTAGAAATAGTAAATAGAGAAGCCTCTACAATATTCAGGAGACTGTTTATACGAGACATATATAATAATTGATCATTATTTTTAGTTGTTTGGGACAAAATTTCGTTAATTTGATTTAATTGAGCATTTAATTTAATTTCGTTTTTATTCAACTTGTAAATAGTAGAATTAAAATTATTAATTGTAGATTTAACTACTTGAATATTGTCTTTCATTAAGTGAAAGATTTCAGTCTCAGTTTTCTGAGTGTTTTCCAATGCGGCATCATATTTGCGCGCATCGTCTGCATCTAATGTTCCAAAAAAGAATTTAAGCACTTCTCCTCCGAATTCGAGGGAACGTCTTACCCTAATTGGGGAATTAGTCGACATTATGTGCGACAAAGAGTTACATTTTTGATAGTTAGATTTCAGCAAAATCTTAATGGGACTTAATATATCCTTGCATTCAATAAAATTACTAACATTCGCTTTAACGCATAAATCGTAAGTTTTATACAAAATTTGCTCAATATTGTCCAAATGGGGTTCAAAAGAGACCGTGTCAATAAATGTTATAATTTTCCAAAAATCGTTGTGAAATCTAATTCGTGTATATGGTTCAAAATGGATTCCGGGACTATGAATAACCGGAGTTATTATAACATTTTCGGCAAACGTGTTGCCCAGAAGAAATAAGAATCTGGAAAGATAGAGAATAGAAGATAGGTTGTACTTATAGTATATATCAATTCAATATATCAAAATTAATAATCAACTTAATTAAAATATTTTAGAATTAATGCGGAGAACAATTGGCAGGTTTAATTTGGTCAAAATGATATTTCACGTGTTTACGACCAATAGCTAAAATAACGTTATGGTTATTGTTAAATACTTTGATAATCTTATAAGGGCCTTTCCAAACAGGCGCAAGGGATTTACCTTGTTTATGATGACATTTCAAGTAAACTAATTCTCCCGATTTATATTCGATCTGACGTGTGGATCTATCATAATAGGCTTTGGAATTTTCCTTACTATTATTAATATTCTGTATTGCCTTATCACGGCAATACTTCATGCGATACTGTAAATACTTAATATATTCTGGATAAGTGTTATCCGAACCAGAATCGTATAATGAAGATGGTATAGATGGTTTATAACCATATAATAGTTCATAAGGTGTGAACTGAGTAGTGCTGTGTGGAGTAGTGTTATAAGCTAAAATAGCTGTAAATAAGAATTTATGCCAATCATTTTGATTCTCATTAACATAAGATTTTAGATACTCTTTTAGAGTGGAATGACTACGTTCTAACGCGCCATTTGTTTGTGGATGATACGGAGTAGTAAAAAGATTCTTAATCTTACAAATTTTGGTCACATGTTGAAATAATTCCGATGTAAAACATGTACCTAAGTCTGTCAAAATTGTCTTTGGGAAACCGAAAAGAGACATGAAATGTATTAAATTAGAAGCAATTTCTTCACTTGTTGCACATACCATGGGATAAGCGCATGTAAATTTAGTTAGGTCATCTTGCATTGTAAGCATATACTTAAACTGTTGATTACCGGAATTCGGTAAAGGTCCGACTACATCAAGTGCTAGTCGTTCAAAGGGTTTTGTGCTCGTAGTAGTAATAATCATAGGTGATTTATTCTTATGTCTGTAAGGTTTATTGACCTGACAGAGCTTACAGTTTTTAACATAATTTTCTATGTCGGTTGACATAGATTTCCAATAAAAAGATTCTTTAATTCTATTTAACATACGTTTGACACCTGGGTGTCCGGCAATTGGAGAATCATGATTGTCTTTTAATATCTGCGGTACTTCCGCAGGAGTAGGATATCTTAAACTGTTTTTGTATATATGTATCTTAACTTTAGTGTTATGAAATATGTAACGCATCATATTATGTACTTTAGTATAAACGAACTTAGAAAAAGGTTCAATAAAGTCAGTGATAGCGAGATCAGTAAGAGAGGGGTTATTTGTTAAAATAAGATCTCGTAAATTCATTAGTAAATTAAAAATAGTTTTATAATTACTCTCCTCGAAATGATGAGTCTTTGTAAATAAAAAGAAATAAGTTTTATTACCATCTACATAAGGTAGAATAGTAAAAGGTTCACGTTCATTATTAAGTAAAGATTCAGAGTTAGATAAATTGGATAAAATTTGGTTAACATTTGGCATACTCTCGTCAAAATCTAGAGAAGTAGGTATAGCAATGAAATCGAATTTAGTAGTATGAATACTCTGTGAGTGTTCCTCAATTTGTGTATTAAGTGTAGTTAAAGTGTTAGTAAATTGATATTTGAAATATGTTTCATAAGATTCAGAGTAAGGACTCGTGTCCTGATTACGATTCGAACGTGTCGTAACGTGAATAGGATATCTAGATAATGCGTCAGCATTTGAATTCAGTCTGCCTTGTTTATAAACAATGTCGTACTCGTATTCTTCGAGCTTCAAACGCCATCGAATAAGGCGTGAACTTGGATCTTTAACATTAAAAATATACCTTAAGGGTTGATGATCAGTAACTATGGTGAACTTTCGACCATAAAGATATGGTCTAAAGGATTTAACGCCAAAAATAATAGCTAACATTTCGCGTTCCGTAGTGGAATAATTGCATTCCGCCTTGTTTAAGGTTCGGGATGCGTAAGCGATGGGCTTATCTTTGCCGATATCGCCTTGAGATAAGATAGCGCCTATGGCGTAATTAGAAGCATCAGTAGTTAAAATAAAAGGTTGTTCAAAATTAGGATACTGCAATAAAGGTGCAGTAGTTAGTTTTTCCTTTAATAAATTAAATGCTTGGTCCTGTTCAGGATTCCAAACGAAAGTAATGTTTTTCTTTAGTAAACTAGTAAGAGGTTTCGTAATTTGGGAGAAATTTGGAATAAATCTACGATAATAACCAACTAGTCCTAAAAATGACTTTATATCTTTAATATTACGTGGAATCGGAAAATTGGTAATAGTCTTCACCTTATCTGGGTTTGGTTGGACCCCTTGGTCGGTTATGACATGTCCTAAATAAGAAACTTCACGACGTAAAAACTCGCACTTGTCGGGTTGTAACTTGAGGTTAAATTTACGAAAACGATCAAAAATTAAACGTAATTTTTCCATATGACTAGGGAGGTCATATGAATAGACTATACAGTCATCTAAATAAACATAGCAATGTAATCCTTGTAATCCCGTAAGAACCATCGTCATAAGACGTTGGAATGTGTGCGGACTATTCCTAAGTCCGAAAGGCATTCGTGTAAATTCGTAGTGCCCTGTTGAAGCATTAGTATTAACAATTGTAAAAGCGGTTTTCTGAATATCTGAAGGATCGACTAATACTTGGTGAAAACCGGAAGCAAGGTCAAGTGTGGAAAAATATTTAGCTTTGCCTAATTGATCCAAAATATCACTAATCAATGGAATTGGGAAGATTTCGGCCACTGTTACGTCATTGAGTTTGCGATAGTCAATGACTATACGCCATTTCTTTTTCCCAGAGGCATCTGCCTTCTTAGGAACGATCCACACAGGGGCGGACCATGGGGAGATTGAATTTTGAATAATGCCTTGTTCTAACATGGAGTTGATTTGTTTATCAACTTCCTCCTTGTGGCATTCCGGAAATCTATATGATTTGACGTGGATGGGAGCCGCGTCTCCCGTGTTAATGTTATGTTTCAATGCATGAGTGTGTGTTAATGGTTCGCCTTCGAGATGAAATATGTCAGCGTAATCTGCGCAGCAATCCAAAAGAGCCTTCTTCTCTTCTGGATTAAGATGCTCATGACGAACGAGTTTTAAAACTTTCTCTCTACGAGAAAGGTTGGAATAAATGTATGTATTATTTATCGGAAATGAAAAATTATCGTAATCAATAGGACTTAAGTACACGGAATAATTATCTACCTTTACTGGTGTTTCAGTGGTATTCAAAATTGAGACGTTCACACGCTTGTTTTGTTTAATAGTGGCGATGCAATTTGATACGTAAACACCATCACAAATCGTGTGGTCGAGTATCAGCCCTTCGTTTCGTGGAAATAACCGTTGTAAATCTTTGTCAGCATTAGTTAAGTTACATTCTATCACGGCTTCTGAACGTGCGGGAATAATGTATGTAGGTTGCGTGTACTTTATTTTAAAAATATGATCATGTAAATACAGTTCACTTGAATTAAAATCAAGTGTGCAATTGAAAAATCTCAGAAAATCTGACCCTATCATGCCATCATAATTAAGGTTAATATCATCGTTTATGACGTGAAATTTAAAAGAATAATTACTATTCTGTATACAAAAATTTAAATTAAACGAGCCAAGAGTCTCGCAAAAGGATTCAGAGTCATTGATACCTTTCAATTTAATGATCTCCTTAGAAAGTTTCGGTAAAGTATCGAAACATGTAATTTTCATGACGCTTACGGAAGCGCCCGTGTCGATTAAAAAGCACAAAGGTGCGGAACAATGTTGCGGTGCATTAATATATAAATGTGGTAAAGAAATACGCAACAAACTTTTCGTTTCAAAAATAGGAACAGAATGAATGACCTTCGGAGCATCTGTACAAACCACAGGCTCCTTAACAGGTTTAGACTTGACGTCATTATAAGTGTTAAACTTAGAAAATTGATTCAATTTAGAATCGAAACTCAACTGCTGGGGTTGAGATGTAATAAACTCAGTGAACTCAGAGGGTTGTCTCAAGTCTTGTGACTGAGACGAACTCAACAACCTTGGTTGAGATGAAAAATTAGAAAAATCAGAGAACTTAGAAAAATCAGAGAAATTAGAAAAATCAGAGAAATTAGAAAAATTAGGATCATCTTTAAGTGTGTCCTTAAGTTCTGTATACGCCCCCGGGCGACACACAACAGGAGCGTCATCTAATTTAAAGTCTGCTCTGTGGCGGACTTGCATACAACGTGTTGTACGGGTGCAGACACGCGAGGCTCAGGTTTCACCTGATAAGGTGCTCGCTGTGCTTGTTGGGGATTAGACTTATTCTTAAACTCCAACTTTCGGCATTCTTGTATCGTATGCCCCGGATTCTTACAATACTTACAAAATTTGGTATTAGTATTAGAATTATTGTTATAAGAATTAGGATTATTGTAAGAATAGTTATTAGGCCTAGAATTATTAGCCCTGTAATTGGACTGAAAATTAATTGGATAAAATTTTGATTTATGCTTAAAGCATTCATTGGATGTATGCCCTTGCCTTTCGCAACGGTTGCATACTTTCGAAGGCCTCGATACCTTCGTGAGGTTGAAGAGCTTTTCCTCTTCAATAGCGTGAGTGATAGCCTCACTCAACGTATTGGGGTTTCTACATCGGACTATATGAGAAAAATTAGGGTTTAACCCTAGGAGAAAGGTGTTGAGTGCCAGATCTTCCATGGCAGCTATTCTGCCAGGCTTCTCGGCCTCCGAACATCCCGAAAATTGAATGTCGGATAGGAGTCTTGTTAGGCAAGCCTCTATCCGCAACGAGAATTGAATGACCTCTTCGGTCGAGAACTGTTTACAGTTCTGAAGTTCTAGAAGTAAGTGGGTGGAGTGCTTTTTCTCCCCGAAATTAGTTTTAAGGAAATTCTTTAAGTCCGACCATTTGTCGAATCTCCGTAGGGAGCAAGCTAACTGAGCTTTTCCCTCTAATTGTGAAATTATGTATTTGCATAAGAAGCTCAACTGGCTATCTTCTGCCAGTTCTATGGCGTTCTCACAATTTGTGAGAAACGCGGGAAGAGACGCCCTATCCCCATTATAGGGTTTTATAAATTTAGTAAGGAGGTTGAGAGACAACTTCTTTGTCTCGACTTCCTCTGCGTCTGTGAACTCATCATTCTTTATGTCCTTTTTAGGAGCCATTTTAAAGAAAATAAATCAAAGCTAGTCACAAAAACTAAAAAAAAACTAAAAAAGTAACGATAAAATATAAAATCTCAGTAGAAAATCCTCTTTAAAGATGCTTAGGTGCTTCGCTCTCCCACAAAATAAGAAAAGATTCACTTACAGTAGAAACTGCATCACTTTAGTCCTGATGTTGTTACCGGGTTTCTGCTGGACAGCAGAGGACGACGTCGGTTCTCGGGGTTGCAGATCTCTCTCTGCAACGACGTCTGCGACGGCTGCTACGCTCGGCTGGTCGAGGGCTGGCGTGACACGGCCTGTGTCACGACTGACGAGCTTCCTCGGGAAGTACTCGGTACTGGCGTGAGGTACGGGTCCTCACGGCTTACAAGCACACCGAATTTCGTACGCGATTTGTTCGGAATACCGGTGGGCATATATACGATATGCCTCAAGAACGGTATCCCACCGCTGCCACCAATGTTGTGCGGACGAAATAAAATGCCTTTTTAAAAAAAACACTTTTTATTTTCCCTAAGCCGAATACAAGGTATTGTTAGCGAACCGTCTTAACCATTTGATGGTTGGAAGAGAACTCAGATATGAACGCACGATAGTAATAAAGAAACGTTGGCTGCAAAGTCAGCACTTAAAACGACGCGGTATGAGGAGGCTTACGCGAGCAAAACTTATATATTATTTTAATCTATAACAATACCCTAGTCACTTGTATGGAAAAAAACAGCTGGTTACATATTATCAAATCCAAGATTTCACGTTCCCGAACAGTCATCAATCACTTTATTTCTCAATTAACATAGAAATTCTTGTCAAGTTCTTATATAGCAATCGATTAAAGCAAAATTTCATGAAGATCAAATATCACGGTTCATATTGAAAAGTAAAACGTTGCTTCGCTAGTCTGGGACGTAAATTTGATGTATGTAGCTGTTTTTCTTATTAGTGTTTTAACATATATGTTTATCTTCACGTTCCTTAATCCATTAAGAGTGAACAGAACATACATATCATACGTTTCACGACTTGTGTATACATACACACTCCCTTTTTTATTATGGCGGGGTAGTCAAAGGCTTGAATGCCCATCTCCGAAATTTCGAAGGCATGTTAGGTATGGGTCATGCGAAGCCCGCGTATCACTAGATAGACAGCGCCCAACGTGATAGGTAGTGAACCGTATCGCCGTATATAGACACTGACTATTACCTATCCTGAGGGATAGGCAGGTTTTCTCACGATGTTTTCCCTCACCGTTAGCGACTGTAAATTATGTACGTAAATGGATAGAACTTTGGAGAGACAAAAATACCTCCTTGGTTTTAGCATGAATATTGATATTGTTATATGGAAGTTGATAGTCCATCGCCCAATTGATTTCATTTGCCCCTAGTCCCTTAGTTGCCTTCTATGTCACTGGGAAGAACGGTAACTAGTTAACATTCTTTTTACGTCTTCTAGCACGGGAGCAAGAGTTTATGTTTTGTAAGAAATGATAAAGAATTAAGGGGTATTAATAGATATGTTTCTATTATTAACATTCATAAACTCGTCTTATTTTTACTTTAAGATAGACAGTAACAAGTAGATTATTAAGTTACGGGACTTATCACGTAAGTTTTATACAATAAAGTTACCTTTATTATTAACCCGACGTTTTGCCCGTGACCAAGCTGCTGCAACGTAGCTGAAACGTCGGGTTGATATAGGTAACTTTATTATATAAAACTTACGCGATAAGTCCCGTTAGTTATTAATCATGAGTATTAATCGCGAATCTCTTAAAACTATAGAAACAAGTAGATTTCTATTTTTTCAGTTTTAACATAAGAATCGCGATTGATATTAATATTTAGTTTCTTTCACAGGTTTCTAGCTCATCACCCAATAGATTACATTACTCATAGTCTCATAAATCATGCGGGAAAGAACGGCAGCTAGTTAGCATTCTATCCACACCTTAGCGAATTAATCTTCCCAAAACGTCCTTTTTGATAAACAGCCCATTTATAATTTAATGTTTTTCTTTATTGACATCGTATTATACAGGATGTAATTTTCTTGTCACGTAAAATTAGGTCGTAACTCTTGACTTCGTTTACGTTTGTTTAGGCGGAGAATTATGGGACATCCTTTATTGGCGTTCGTGTTAAGTGTTCATAAAATGGAGGCCTCTTTCTCTCTATTACCTCTTTCAATGTCCTATTAAGAAACACGTTGAAATATAAAAATAAGTTTTATAAGATGTGACAATGATGTGAAATTATTCGTATTTATAATATCATAATAGGGACACTATTACACTAATTCAACTAGCCCCTTGGTAAGTACATTTAAGACTTGTGTTAAGGGTACTAGTCAACGTATATTAAAGAAATTTATTCTTATTATAGATAGATAAATACATATATAGCACATGTAATCAACGACCAGACTGGAAAGCAGACGAAAAGCGTGATTCTTAACTGTGTCTCAACTGGAAAATGAACCCAAGAGATCACAATTAGCGTTCTGGTGGTTAATCCTTCGCGTCAGAGATACATACATTCACGTCCTTTAATGCCTTTCGGGGTAAATAGAACATTGGAGACATGCTATGTCTTGGGGTATTCATGTCATATTAAATATTGATGACAGGTTGCTAGCTTAATAGATCCCATACACCCTTAGTCCCTTAGTCGCCTCTGACGACCCAATCAAGTAATTAATTAAAAAAACCGAAGAAAAGGCAGCTGATCACTCCTAATTCAAGTCCCGAACAAGGTCCTATATGTAGCACATAGTTGGTAGAACATTGACCCGTCTCTGAATTTAATCAACGTCGCATCTCACGTGTAGGTGTGCATAATAGCTTGCTGAGGCGATGGGCTAATAACCTGTGACAGGAAATGGATGGGCGTGAAGATTGAACATAATCACAGCTGTTGTCCCTTGCGGTGTGGGCAGAGGTTTGTGTGTATATTGGTGGTTTAGAGTCAGTGTTAATAGGTATATTGATAGCATTTTTTATTAGATAGTTAATACATACAGCACGTTTTACTCTGTAAAAGAGTACACGACGAAACAGTACTGATGTACATATTGTATTTTAAATTATTATTTTGTTATATTGTAGGTACTATTATTATTATTTTATTTTGACATTTTTATTTTATATAATTGAAAATTTCAATGACGATCACTGTAATCTTCGGACATCTATTAATTGTATTTTGTTTTTATGTGGACATTGTTACAGTGTAATAAATAAATCTAATCTAATCTAATATAAATCATAATCCGATTTCATTATTGCATATTCCGTAGAATATGGAGTTTTCTTCAGTGATGACATTTGAAATTACAGGTACATACGTTCATGTTCAACGAAGCTATAATATCTCCTAAGTCACTTTTTAGTATTCATATTATGGTTGCGATCTCATAATGAAACATTGGTGACAGGTTGTTAGACCATCACCCAATATATTCCATTAACCCTTAGTTCCTTAACCTTCTGCTAGTTTAAATTCTTTTCACGTCCTAGACTATCACGTTTATTTTACATTGATTAAATTCAAAGACGGGTCCGTTCCACCACGTATGGAAGCAAATTCGGCAATAGTCATTTAATAGTCAGTGCAAAGGTTGCCAAAATTATTCAGCAACGACCCTACAGTCGTCTGGAACATTATTTAGACGAGGCTTAAGCCAAGGCTTGCCTTACTGGCGATTTGGGAGGTGTAAAGTATTAGATGCGCTTAAAATTACTAAAATATATGGCGATCCAAGAGCTCTGCCCTACTCTTCTTTAAACAACTGGTGCAATTGTATGTAACTTAACTATGTAACTACTAAATGTCTTTCTAGCTAGTTGGTTGTAAGTAATACGACTGATGGACTCTGTGTTTTTATGGGAATGAGATGGGAAATTGTCACTATTATTCTAATAGAATGCCATTACAGTTCTAATAGTAATGACCGATTATGTGTTCATGATATACCTATAACCGCCGAATGTGTATGAGTGTCGATGAAGCGAAAATGGTTTGCCAGGATCGGGACAAATTGGATTTCGTGCTCTCTGCCTACACCTCTACTGGGAATCAGGCGTGATGTGTATGTCTTCACGATACTATCCCAATTAGAAGGGAGGGATATAAACGTGTGTGTGTATATATATATATATATATATATATCATATTTACGAAATCTATAGCATTAATCAACGCTGATTCCGTATTACCGTAAATAGAAAATTATGACAATTACGCTACACTTTTGTAAAATTATTTCATGTTTATTTAATAATGTATACATAGAAGAACAACGATATTGTAATAGTAAATAACCACTGACTATGAATTAAATATGTATTAGTATCTACTAAAGGCGTTATAGAGTTTATAATATTCATCCGTCCATCCATCTAAAAGTTTATATCATTGACAATTTCCACTCGTGTTCGCAACTTATAAATAATGCATTATGTTTGTTCAGGTTAAATGTGTTTTCTTGTAAATGGAATAGACAAAATGACTCTCTTATGTATGTACGTATTTATAGCTATAATGACTATACTTAATAAAATATTATCCCTTGTTAGTATGAGAAAATAAATAAAATTTATTTTCTGTATAACTAGTGACCCGCTCCGGTTTCACACGGGTATAAAATATATAGCCTACTCCACTATTCAATGGATGTTATTTAACATATAAACCTTGAATCACTCTATCTAATACAAAAAATTCGAATCAAAATCCGTTGCGTAGTTTCAAAGATTTAAGCATACAAAGGGACATAGGGACAGAGAAAGCGACTTTGTTTTATACTATGTAGTGATTAATCTATCAGACGTGTGTTAGTCTGTGACGTAAAAAGAATAAAACTAGCTACCATTCTTCTCGGAATGTCGTAGGAGGAGACTAAGGGACTAGGGGTAATGGAATCTATTGAGTGATAGGCTAGCAACCTGACGGACGTTAATATTCCATATGACATCACGACCCCAATATTCTTGGTAAAAAGTGTTCTAAGTGTACTCAGGTTCTGTCCATTTTGAAAGGGACTTAAAGACGTTAATTTATATGTATACTTTTTACTAGTAACAAAAAAGTGTCATAGTAACTCTTTTTCAATTACTTAAGCACCTTATTACAGGTATCATGACCACTTACCCTAGTATTAGGTACTATTCTATACCATAAAACCTTTTAAGTCACATAAAGCTCACATTTTAAGCACTATAAAACAAAAGTTCTAGTCTAGGACGTAAAAAGAATGCTAACTAGCTTTCATTCTTTCTGGCATGTCGTAGGCGAAGACTAAGGGACTTTGTGTCAATGGAATCTATTGTATGATGAGCTAACAACCTCTCACCAATGTTACATGATTGCAACCGGTTACCAATGTTCCATAATCCATCGCATACCCATCGAATAAATATTCATGCTAAAAAGTGACCAAGGACATAATGTATTATTGTGTCTCCAAAGCTCTGTCCACCCGAAAGTAATTAAGAGACCTGATTGTATATGTATGTATACCGCCAAACAATCGAGGTTATTCTAGATAGATACCGATTATCAAAAAAGAGATGGTTTCTTTGCGAATATTTCTTTGAAACAATACATGTTTGAAACCTAAAATGTCTGAAATAGCATTCTTTTATTATATACAAGTCCCAAACGAACACGGGCCTAAGTTATATCCAATATTATCACTTTAGATAACTTGGCCGCGCCAAACAACTTAAGTGTTATAAAACGCGAACTTGTGAACACAAAAGTGCGAAGGCCTTAACTTTGTTGTACCTTTTCCAAATCCTTCTAAGCCTTGGGAATCTTTTTATTTATAACGTTTTACTGAAAGGTTTTCAACAGATAAATCTTTGAGAACGACATTTTATGTTAAAAGAACTGAATCGGTTTGTCTTTTACTTTACACGTTTAATAAGTTTTTACAGTCGCTAACGGTGAGGGAAAATATCGTGAGGAAACCTGCCTATCCTTCAGGATAGGTTATTACCTATATTGTCAGTCCCTATATACGGCGATACGGTCCACTACATATCACGTTGGGTGTTGTCTATCTAGTGATACATGGGCTTCGAATGACCCATATCTAACATGCCTTCGAAATTTCGAAGTTGGGCATTCAAGCCTCTCACTACCCCGCCATAATAAAAAAGGGAGTGTGTATACACAAGTCAAGAAGCATATGTTATGATATGTTTAATAAGTTATATAGCCTTAGGAACGTATTGGCGTGATTGTATGTTTGTAAACGAAAGAACGATCACTTAGGAATCAGCCCAATAAGACATATGACTGTCAGATACGAGATTTGAATATGGGTGACGTTAGAAGTACTTTTAACCGTCGACTGTGTATGAGGAGGTGTACGAATAACATTGAAATTAGTTCGTCGATAACAACACAAGTGGGGATCTATGATCTCTGCCTACCCTTTTTGGGAAGCTTGGGTGATGTGAATGTTTATATGTATGCAGTGAAAGTTGTTTGCCATGATAATGAAATGGGGGATTCATAATCTCTGTCTAGCTTAGTAGCGAGAAAGGTACGATGTATACGAATGTATATTGAATAATATGCTCAGACAAAAGCTGAAGAAATAAAAGAACATTATTTTGTCATTAGGATGTGCGTTGGGTTCCTTCAATTGCTGAAAAGTTAGAACGTTCACTCCCAAAGTACTCTAACATTCTGAACAGGGACGTAGAAAGAATATTCAATACCTGCAATTCTTCCTTATAGATCGGAAGACGCAGCTAATAGACTTAAAATGTCTAAAAAATTGTAATTTGACATAAATATTTAAGAAGATATTGCTCACAACACAGATATTAATACTGGTGCTGACCAAAAACATATTAATGGACTTTTTGTTGTATAAGAAAACAGGACGAGTCAATCCTAAAAAAAGTATTTATCACTCCGAAAAAAGGAAATTATTTAAAATAATGTAATAATGTTTAGTACATTGAAGATTTTAATGTGTCTCCAAGGTTATATCCAACTTGCAAGGAAATAAATGTATATATTATTACTTAATAGAACATAATATATTACTTTCTGTTCTTAATAAGTACCAATGTAACTATTTTCGCAACCTCGTTACTAGGTTACCGGCCATTGCTTTGAACTAAGATTGTTTGATGATGATATATTGGATGGGGCACAAAGGGAAAGCCTCTCGACCTTTCCTTACAACGTTTATATGGACTAATATATTACATATTGGGGAAATTGAATGTAATATTGGTACTTGAAAATAGGGTGTATTGAACTATTATAGCATATTTAAATAGTATAACCTGAATTATAATAGAAATATGATTTATATTACAGTGTTAGTTTGCATTTATTAACCCTTAACATACAATCATATATCACGTAATAAATCCCTTTCGGGGTATACAGAACCTTGAAGATATGATAATATCTCTTATTAATGTTATTTAAACTTTAAGTTATCTAAATTTCTGCTGAATATTTTGAGTAACTTGTTGTTGTTAACATATGTATGTTATATTGACTATTACCTAACCAGAATTATGAGTAAATTCTCTTTACATTTTGGCTTTATAAGCCCTTTTGGCAACTGTTAACAATTTGCAAATCCCATACTAGCACGAGTAGTACCTAATTGGCATATAATCCCTTTCACACAGGGGTGGAAAACTCGTAGTAATGCTACGAATTTTTGCGGCCTGAAAGGTAGTGATTATGATATATAGGCTTCGAGTAAAAGGTAGGCTTTTGAGGTAATGAAGATATATAGTTATGAGAGGGTTTCACGTAGGTACTCAGATGCAAAAGAATGCTAACTAGCTGCCGTTCTTCCCGGCGTGTAGTTGGAGGCGATTAGGAAACTAGGGATTAATGGCATCTCGACTAAAGAATTAGAGGGTTAATGGAATCTGTTGGGTGATGGGCTAGCAACCTGTCACCTTCTTCGATATAACACCACAACCCATGACGTTGGAGATATTATCGTCTCCAAGGTTCTGTCTATCTCGAAAGGAATTATATGTGGCGGTAAATGTGTATGTCTATACACAGAGGCGACTTATAAAAATATTTCTCAATTTAAACAGTATGCCGATTCAATTATTAAAATACGCACTGCTCACAAAGTGCAAAATAGCACAAACATATATATTATATATGTTAAGCTTGTTATACGCTGACGGAAAATCAGACGTACGAGTTATTTCATATGAGCAGAGCCCGTACTTTAACGATTTGAGTGTGTCTGCGGGCTGCCTTATTACTAGAGCCAATTTTAGACTTCTTTTGCTTGAATAAATACATTTGTTCAGGCTTGAATAAATACAACTAACTAGCTACCAAACTGCTCATGTAAGGAGATATAACAGCGAGAAAATTTTGGTCGTAATAATATTCGGTAATATAACATACCATACGCTTCACGACTTGTGTATACACACTCCCTTTTTTATTGTGGCTGGGCATTCAGAGGCTTGAGTGCCCATCTCTGAAATTTCGCAAGCATGTTAGGTAGGAGCTTAAAGCCTGCGTTTCACTAGATAGACGGCACCCAATGTGAAAGATAGCAAACCGTATCGCCATATACAGCTACTAGCCATTAACTATCGCGAGGGATAGGCAGGTCTTCTCACGATGATTTCCCTCACTGTTACCAATTGTAAATTATGTATTCAGACAAAACTTTAGCTGTATCCAGAATAAGACTGTGTGTATTTCACAAATGTCTCGAGCAGAAGTGAAATCCTTATGCGACACAAAGCACTCGAGTGTGTACCCCTGAGTCACATTTAACTATTACTACGTGATTGCATGTTCATTGTATAATTTTAAGGAAGTCAATTCAGTCTTTATTTATATCTTATATAAGTCATTCATAACGGATTTTTTAATTTAGGAGTTGCTTAGAATGCTTTAAGTTTTTTCGCAGAATTTTCGAATTTTCGTCTGGAAAACTCTACGTCGTAGACTTAACTAATAGTCAATGTTATATGATTCTAAATTTATACTTTTTCTTACAATATATTTACCTACATTACTTCAAGTGTCGTGCTACCTGGGATTTAAACGATATTTAACAAGCTGCCATTCTTCTTGGCATGTCTTAGGAGGCGATATAGGGACTAGAATTCATTGGAATCTATTAATACATGGGCTAGCAACCATTACTAATGTACCATATATCGTCCTATTCCTAATATACATGATAAAATGAGACCTATGAATACTATCGCGTCTCCAAAGTTCTGTCCACCCTGAAAGGGATTAAAGAACGTAATTGTACAAATCTGATTCTATTCTCTAGAAATAATAATAATAATAATATTTGGACATTATTACACCAATTGAACTAGACCCTTGTTAAGTACATTTAAGACTTGTGTTAAGGGTACTAGTCAACGTAATTTTAGGAAATGTATACATATTATATATACATAGATAAATACATATATAGCATATATAATCAATTAGAAGTATCTAAAACTTATAAGCTTTTGATTACCTCCACTAGAAAGCTTATTTTCTATTAACACAGAGCAGAACAGTAATAAAACGTTGTGGCAGTATGGACACCGATTCTTTTGTTGGTTTCATTTGGACATGTCAGTTACAGCATGGGACAACTGGGGTTAAACGCTTTTGGCAATGAATAAAATTTTATTGAAATACTCTGTGGGGTAAAGCTCTTATTCGGCTCGAATATGTTGCTATGAGCCAGAGGTTTGTAGTGATTATAACACAATTACAGGAAGTAGTAAATGCACTGTTTCAAAATATTTCAGAAAAGCCAATCATAAATCGGATGGTTTATAACAGACCAGTTCATTATTGACTGCGCGTATTAAAAATAATAATAAAATGTCAAAATTATAAAACCAGGTAAGCTCAATAAGTATGAGTGTATATATTTGTATCATTCAAAGTAAAATAACCATTTAGTACCTCTACTCGTACTTTCTAAAAGGCACTTCAGAAGTTCTATATCAAATCATTATAAAGGCATCAGATCACAATTCAATCAAGTTCCAGTTTATCAAAAGATAGAATAAATACATCTGAGTTCCAGCTGATCAAAAAATATAATACATCTGTAAAAGTTTCATCCGTTTCGCCCTTACCAAATTGGTGCCCCACTAAAACATTTTACGCCCGTTTGATATTCATATTTTCCCGAACAAAACGACGGAACATAAATCCATCCATCGTATTGAAATAGGCATAGCGAGGGAGGCGTAAGAAATTGGTTTTTATTGCAACTCGAAACTTTGTTATGAGTATGAAAAACTCGTGTCAAAGTAAGGGAAAATATCGAGAGGAGAGTGGTATATTTCTACCTACATAAATATATATATACATACACATTACACCCGATTCCCTATAGAGGTCCCACGGGTAGGCAGAGATCACGGATCACCATCTGTCCCGATCCTGACAAACTATTTTCGATTCATTGAAACTCATACACAATTTTTCTGCTTATTTAATAGTCTATATCTGGAAATTGTGATAGAATCTATAAATGTAAGTTAGTAGTTTTGATGAAAGTAATAATTTAAACATTATGTAAGTCAATGGTAAATAAACAAATCCTACCATTGTTGATAGCGAAATTTAAAATAGAAGAAAAGTAGAGACAGATATTAGGCGATTGGATACAAATATGTATAAGTATATAATTTTTGTTCAAAACTAAAAGCAGGTATAGAATTTGTATGATAGATGACATAGACAAACATTATAAATCACCAACACCTTAACTTCATTCACATGCACGTATTTCATAAACAGATATAAACTTCAGTCAGATATTAAACGAGGTTCTATAAAATGCTAACTGCAATAGGTATGAGGCTTTGTTTATCAGTATTTCCATATGAGTTAAACTATGAGTTTAATATAAACTATAAAAAAGTTTATGATGTATTTTATGATACACAGGATAGAAACTCCATAACCTTTTCAGAACACTTACCTGTTTTTAAATTTAATAAATAAAGAACTAAAAAGAGTTTTTCTTTAAAGAAGGTGCACATCAAAACACGGTTTATTTTCAAACACACAAAAGATCAAGCTACAACACTCCACAGTACAAGAAACCATGCAAATACAACACAAGATACTTGCCATAAACAGAAGACAAAGGCAGAAGAAGAAGAAATGCAGAAGTCCGCCGAAGAGTGCGCATAAGTGAAATAAAAAAGAAGTTGAGAAAAGAAGAGTATTATTTCCCTCTTAAACGAGTGACAGGTGACATATTGTAAACAGTTGCGGTTGCCATGGTGATCCCGCCAAGGGTTATTTAAACGTTCAACTGTCACTTGCTTAGGAGCCGTTTTTTTAAAATGTAGCCACAGATTCATTTATTATATTTATTACATACAAATGAAAATCATGTTTTGCGTTAAACAAAACAGTAGCAGAGTAGAATAGTAGCTGAGATTAATAATAAAAACTGTGCCTAGTTCTTTAGTAATAAATTTGGATAGAAATATTTGATATAATTGAATACCAAAATTGGAATCTGTAACTACATAGATTAAATACAGAAATTATAATAGACACCAAGTAGCTAGCTTATACAAGATTCAATATACGCTTACAAATACATAGTGCTTTTAAGTTTAAGTTACTTATAGAATTTTTTAGTTCATATAGCATGTAATTATACTTTAAATTGTATTATATATAATAACTAAATACATAAGTTCTAATATTTATAGTAGCTTTTCTGAGCTTTATAGCATAATAATATTTTTTATTTTATGTTGCTAACGTTATTTTATAAAAAGAAAATTATATGCGAAATATATCTATTCTGTTAGTAATTATCCTGTGTTCAAGTTATACCAATTATAGTTAAAATACATATAATAACTTATGAACAAAATTACTAACCTAGCAATGTTAGCATGAAATATAATGTAAAAAAACAAGAATATAAGTTTTAAGGCAGGGATAAATACAATAACAAGAAGTATAAATGTAAAAATATGTGTCAATAGCATTCAACAATAGTAATGTTTTACTGAAAATAAATAATTTAATAAATAAAACGCAAGCATTGTTAGTTTCATTTAAATGAGTGCTCATAAGCAAAAAGTGTTAATATTATTTCTTCATTTATTTACAACATAAACATCTTTTAAGAAAAATTGAATGTTACTTTAACTATCCATGTTATAAGACAATGTTTTTTTAACTATCCAAATATAAAGACAATTCTATTGTATAAGTTTTATAGAAGGAAGCTTATATCATACTACGAGTAGCCAGGGAAATAGTTTGAAACCAGGTTTAAAGTATGTAATGAAATCCGATCCTGTAACTTCTTCTTTATTTCAATACACTGTCACTGCTATAAAATGATCTAGCATTATCTTATTGGATCCAACTCAAAAAGAGAAGCTATATATCTATCTATTCTCTGGTTTTGTCCAACGCTGGGCTGGGGTGTAAAACGAATACTGACTTGATGTCCTTGTTCCCGGCATGTTGAGACTACGAAATTATAAGACTAGATGTTATCAATTGGGCGATGGGCTAGCATCCTGACATTACAACAATATTCATGCCAAAAATTTATCTAGGAATATTATAGTGTCTCCCCAAACATCGCAACCCCAAAATTCATGCTGATAAGTGACCGAGGAGATATTATATCTCCGAGGTTCTGTCCACAACGAAAGTGTTTAAGGACGTATATGTAGGTTTCAAAAGTGGTAGAAATACATATTGAATGTGATTGTCAGTGTTGATATATAAAGATATACATTCACGTCCTTTAATCCCTTTCGGGAACGACAGAAACTCGGAGATATAATATCTCCTTGGTCACTTATCAGCATGAATTATGGGGTTGCGATTTCACAATGGAACATCGTTGACAGGTTGCTAGCCCATCGCCCAATAGATTCAATTTACCCCTAGTTTCTTTGTCTCCTACGACATGCCGGGAAGAACAGCTGCTAGTTAGCATTCTTTTTACGTCCTAAACTACCACAGACCTAAGACTATAAGACAATAATGAGACCTTTAGATAGTCTGTTCTGACTACTACGTGTTTCTGTCCATCCCGGTAAAAATACAGATGTGTTTGTTAGTGTTGATATCTAGCCTAAAGCAGTGGTGGAGAGACGTCATTTCAAAGCCATTATGGCTACATCTGCTCCCCATGAAGCCAGGGTAACGAGAATTTTATGCAAAATTGATGTCCTGCGCTGGTCGACGATTATTGTTTCGGCGACAAACGTTTGGGCGACTTATTCATTTCTTTCAATAGAGTGGAACTTAAACTATACTTGAACTTTTCATTCAGAATTGTTTAGTCGTTCAGGGTAGTGTGAGGTCGACTTGTATATTATTTATGCTTACATTGACAATAATATTTTAGATTGATTGAGAGACTCGCGATTATTATTCATTTCACAAAAAATCGGGACTTATCGCGTATATTTTATAAAGTATAAGATACTGCACTGTCACTGTGAAAGGGCCCAGGCTCACCATAAATTAAAATGCAGCAAAATATTTAATTAATACTATTATGTATAGAGTAGTATTGCTGCAATTGATGTAAATTAATTGTACACCATTTTATCTTAAGGAGTAGTATTAAGTGTGTTAGAATAGATAAAATTATTATATTCTCTATAAATTGATTATCGAACTTGAGTCAAGTAAACTATTTAACTATCCCGATTAAATCTAGCCTGAAAGCAATCAGTGTCCAAGATATTGAATCTAATTGGTTTTCTATTCAAATAGAGGTGAAAAAATCATTAAAAGTTAAAAAGAAAAGAAAGAAAAACCTGAGCTATTGACCTTTATGACTTTTCACTATTTTTAATACTCTAAGGGAAAATTATAATATATATTACTCTATCAAGCTAAGTAAGGTAAGTGTTTGATATAATATTAGCTAATGATAATGGCGACTACATAGTTTGCAAAGCCCTTACAAAGAGGGAAAGTACACAAAAGCTTTAAGTACAAGCGCCTATGTAGACAAGAATTTAATTTAATGTAAACAATCTAAAATTATATGAGGTTCAATTTGTTTCTGAAAATAGTCTGTGCTAATTTTTTAATAGAAAGCTTTAAATAAACGCTTTGATATGTAAGTTTATAGGTTATGATAAGTTCATTTCTAATTAATGAATCGGTGAAGAATAGGTTGAATATGATCTTTTATCACTAGTTTAGCATATTTTAGTGTACATTTTATTATAAAATACCTATAAAGCTAGAAAGAATCAAAGCGTATCATAGCCATAAAAAGCAAAGCTACATATTAAAAAGCTGTTCTACAAAACGTGTCTTAAGTACACACTGTGCTAAGGTGGTCTACATACCTGGCGCAAACCTGACGACTCTAGCTTCGGTATCCGTCGGAGCGGATTCAAGCACCTCTGTCGGAAAAACAACTAGGTTCATGCCAACTAAAACCGCTAGAGAATAGTCTATGACTGAGTGGAGAAAATCCTTTAAAATGTTCTAAAATATGTGGTTTATTTTGGACGCCATCTTGAAAAACACGCGTCGGTTTTTGTTTTATCTGAGTATGTAGCTGTCCTTATAATATATTTATTTAGTCATTAGAAATTACATGTTTACGTACAAATAGAAATATCGTTTTGTATAATTTTTTTTAGTAATTAAATAATTAGGTTTAATATAATAAATGCGTAAGTAAAAGTAAGTTAAATTTGTTCGTTATCCTACGGAAAATAAGTATTCAAACCGCCTAAGTATCTTCCTTAAGGTGCTATTAATTTTAAATATCAACCCATGAAAATTTCGTTACGTCCATAAATTAAGATGAAGAAATAATATTAACGAAAGAATAATTTACGCAAGGGACTCCAAATAGATGGCTAAAATATTCTGTTGAATAATGAATCGGGGGATTTGTTAATATTCATAAAACCACTCAGTTAGTCAAACGTTGAACCAAGAAATGCTGTATCAACAATGAATAATTACATTTTTAATACACATACGTAATGACTTTTATTCGTTACTGAGTAGTCAGTACTTCGCGCGTTCATAACCGCTATTAGGAAATAGGTGAATTCTAGATATGTGGAACCCACTTTTTACCATATATTCTGCACTTGACAGATGGTGTCATATGTCAGCTTGTGTAGTTGATGACTATTGCCTATTGCTACGAATAGACAAGTTTTCTCACGATGCTATTCTCTTTTCTTTTCATATTTAATTTACGAGTATAAACATTTTTATATACAGCACTTCCTGTGGTGTTCAATTAAAACGAATATTTCAGATACAATTCCACTTTCTTTTTTCTCAAACTAAAGTTAATTATACTTGGTTTACTTATTTGTATATAATAGTACTTCATATCCAAAAACAGTATTTCTATACAAGTAGTAGAAATGTATCTAACTTATACTATAATTAAATCTATATTTCATATTTACGCATTCCTTCATTGTTTTGCAAACAAAATAAAATGCACACATCACATTTTCTATCAATATCATGCTGTATCAACACTTGTTCAACAATTATTTTATTAATATACAGTCATATTCAGTATATAACTAAGTTTTACCTAAGTGTAAAATATAATTTGTAACCATATACTATATTTAAATATTTTAGTACTTTGTCGTCCAAAATGCTAGTTAAAATTCACAAACTAATTCTCTAATTCAAATATTTCAGCCGCATTTCTATTAAGAATAAAACAATAGTATATGCGAACATTCAATAATACGTTAATAATAAGTTCACATCAAAAATAGTGAATTGTACACCAAATTAATACAATCACAAACCTAACCTTTGCTGTACATTTAGCTTTTTTTCATATTTTAGTATTTTGGATGTGCGTTTAATTATTTTCGATATTACTGGTAATAAAGACAAATTATTCAAATATAAGACTGTCATATACTAAAATAATCTACTGTCATCACATCAGTTAAGTGACTGAAATATTTCCCTTAAAGTCAAGTTTATTTATTATGTTAATCATAGCAAGGTCCGTTCATAAACCTAATTTATTATGTATGTTTAAATACATACGAAGGTTTAGTTTTACTTTACTACATACCTCCTAGCAATTCGGGTTCTCCCAAATTCACGTAGAATAAAACATCTTTCTCATAACTGTCTTCTTCAATAATATGCAGCGGGATGATTTTTCTGTGAACAAAAAAAAAAATTATTACTTAGTGTAAAAACATACATTTATGAATTACTGTTATCGAAATTCTTCGCAATTTTCACAATGGATATGCATGAATATACAAACATATTTACTTGAAAATAGATGTCCTTTTAACATGATGATATAGTATGTTAAATTATTAGTATTCTGTGGTAGTTACGATGAATAAAGTGTAACTGATTATCTTTCTTCATAGGATGTATTATGAAGTAACTATTACTTTATAAGTATTAAATTATTAGCTAGTTTCCTTGTCAACTTTTTAAATTAAACTATATGAAAAGGTAGCAAAGTACCAATATATCATATAAACACTATCATAACCCGAAAGGTGTAATTAAATAAATCAAACATTAGTTTGTAAACATTTGAATCTTAAATAATTTATAAGTTATAAATTATGAAACAACAAAAAAAACGCGTTTCGACCATTAACCCTTGCGGGGTAGTCAGAGGTTCAGGTTTTGATCTCCGCATTTGCGAAGATAGTAATTCTATAACCACCTCGAACCCACGTGTTGACCAGATAGTCAGTACTGAATGTGACAGGTGGTAAACCGTGTCGCCATTTACAAGCACTAACTACCTGTAAATGAAAGTTATTATTTTTACATTTCGCACATGTCAGTCACTTAAACAAGATACGCATATAACTGCTACATATGTCAACAGCACAATTAGGAAGGCAACACAAGTGCTAAATGGAATGGACGTGTGAGTGAAACTTTATTGCGTCCCGCGTTTTTAATTAACTGTAATGGCCTGTGTAAGCACATTGTTACGATGTTTATGCTCCATAAAATAAAAAAATGTGTTTTTGTGACTTAGTTTATAATTATGTTCGTTATTCAATCTGTTTTGGAGTAGACAGGACTTCTGATACAGTAAAGTAACTCGATAACTTATTCGTTTAATAACAAGGTAGTAATATCATACATAAGTAACATTGGTGACAGGTTGATATCTCATCGCCCTGTATGTTCAATCGCCTATTATTCTTTGTGTCCGTCTGCGTTATACTACGAAGTAAGGCACCTAAGTTATATTTTATTTACATTCTATATTAACACAGTACTACCATACAAGTTTTTTTTTATTGATCCTAACAAACACATTTTGTACATATAACCTTGTCCCGTGCTGTGGCGTAAAAAGGACGCTAACTAGCTGCCGTTCTTTCTGGCATGTCGTATGAAGCGACTAACAGACTTGGGGCATACTGAAACTATTGGGGGATAGGCTTACCTATGGCCAATATTACGTATGATACCTATCAATAACCCCAATATATATGCTAATAAGTGACCAAGAAGATGTTTTATGTTTTCAATGTTCTATTCACCTTGAAAAGGATTAAAGGACGTGATTGTATATGTATGTATGAAACAATAAGAAACATACATATATATTCTTGCTTCTATTTCCCAACGGAAAAAGCAAAAACTATTAATTGGCACTTAGAACGATCCTGATAAATCTCTCTCGCTTCACTTACATCCATTAACCTTTTCAAACATGCTCCACGCACACATTCGCCTTGAAAGAATATATACTATTCGATCTATAAATTATATTAGTAGATGCATACTATGATGTATAATGTAAAATATTGTCTTTATATATGATGTATAAATATTGTCTTATAAACGTAAAGCTTATAAAAAGTTACTGGCACTGCACTTTTAGCGTTAACTGTACATAAATATTCTATTATATTCTTCTTCGATATAGGCTATTGAACTCAAAATTATTCCAAAGTCACTCTCCCCATGAACGATCGATTACCCGAATGCAGTATTTTCACGAATCAACGACCCCAGTAATAGTGTTGTTAACTAACCCTTGCTTTAACAGGTTGTATCGAAGGCATCGAAGGTCAGCTAAACTTGGATTCTACTTAACGCGTCACTCCTCGATCGATAGTTCCACCATTATTTAGTGCAAACTTCGACCAGTGTAAGTTGGTCTGCGGACACTTACATACACTACAACGGTGTAAGGATTGTGAAATTGGGGGTTCAGGTGTTGATAGGATGGTGAATAACTGTTGTAGAAAATGACAATGGGGTTAGGGGTTATTGGAATGAATTGGGTAAAGGGTTATAAAATTAACTACGAAAATGTGAGCTAAAACAATACATACATACATACACATCACGCCTGATTCCCTGTAAAGAGGTAGGCAGAGATTACGAAACCCCATTTGTCCCGATCCTGACAGACCACTTTTGCTTCATTGAAACTCAGACATCTTCTCATACACACTCGGCGGTTACAGGTACTCCTAACGTTATCCTTTCTCAATATAGCGTCTATCTGACTGTCATATGTTTTATTGGGCCGGCCCCTACATAATGTGAGGTAAAACCTTGTGAAGAAACCTACATATACCCAAAAAGGTTATAGTCTGTGCTTGTAAATGGCGACACAGCTTACTATTTGTCATGTTAAATACTGGCAGAGAGTTACTACTTCCGTCATTGCGAAAATGGACACGCTAATATTTATTTATATTGTAAGGTCGTGAAAATGTGTGTAATATACTATGCCAATGACTAATTACAAATATTTGCGAATAAGGAATTAAGAAAGGAATAAATATGGCAAGAAACCTGCTAACAAAATATCATGTTAAAACCAGTCCTATAAATATGTATGTATCTTCGAAATGGTTTTTAACGGGTAATATTTAAAGGACTATCTAAAAGTACGAATGTGCACAGCAATAATACTGGATTGTACACTAAAATAATACAGTCCCAACCAAAACCTAAGCTTTGGTGTAAGTTTAACTTTATTTGGTTTGGTTGGTACATTTCAGTATTTTTTTATGAAATTTCAATTATTTTCCGTTTTTAACTATAAATAACTATTTTCACAATTCTGTTAACTCGAAACGGTATTGAAAGATAAATAAATATTGTTGTACGAAATCAGCATAATCTTATTTCACATTAAAAAACACCCGAAAACCATCTGTTTACAACTGACAAAATAAAAACACAGTAAAGGAAAAACTTTTACCTTCTCAACTGTCTTGGTAAGAACAACAAGATCTCCAATTTTGCCCAAAGATTATCCCCCGCGAGGTTTTATCTCCGTTTCATGTCTCTATTAAGGCTGATGACGTCATTTTTCCAAGATGGCCGCCGGAGAAAGGTTTTTACAAGGTCGTAATTATAGCCAAAGCTTAATGTTAACGTTTCGTGATCTTGTTTATTGTCACTAAGGGACTGTTATTGCTGTTATTGTTATAAAACAACAGCTGTTGGATTGTTGATATTTGTTTGGTCGATCATTATTGTTAAGCTATCATGGGAATGGGATTTGTTGGATGGATGATTATGTGCGTTTTTGGCCAGAGACAATATTATGATACCTTTTTACGATAAAGGAAGATATTCAATATTTGTAAACAAAGATGCATATACCACCTAATTATCAATATTAGTAAATAGAACAGGTATTACCTTCTATCACGTTAAATACTGGTTATCTACTGAAGCATAGACTTACAATTACCAAACACATTGTTAGCACTGAAGTCAGTAGCTACCCAAACCTCTGACTACCTTACAAGATAACGTACATATGCTACAAATATCCACCTAGACCCTTTGTCACATTTTACGATTATGCCCCGTGTAACGTCTCTATTTTCACTCCTGAGGGGTTAATAGCTCTTCGCCGAACACTAAAAGTATCTTATGCGCTCATAAGAATAACCATATATGATTTAAGGATGAGAAAACCACAGTACTATGTTAGGTATTAGAAAGTCTGTTTCAGCATATGGTGTAAGATGAAAAAAAAAACGTACACGTTCACGACCATTAACCCTTACGGGGTAGGCAGAGGTTCAGGCGTCCATCTCCGCTATTGCGAAGGTAGTAATTCTATGACCACCTCGAACCCACGTGTTAACCAGATACTCAATGTGACAGGTGGTCAGCCATGTCGCCATTTACAAGCACTGACTATTACCTGTTCTGGGAACAGGTAGGTTTCCTCACCGTAGTATTCGACGCATTTCGTAAATATATTTTTATTACGAAAATGTACATAGAAATTCATTAAACTTCATTTCCATTGGTACATGCTCAAGTGGGATTTGAACCCTGTATCCTCGATACAGAGTCAAGCCCCTAACAACTGAGCTACGTCGAAATTGTAAGATGAAGTAGTTATTTATGTACTTATAATGTAACACAATATAAATTTATTGGACGATGGGCTAACAACCTGTCACCCATGTACCTTTTTGACATTGCAACCCCCAATAATCATGCTAAAAAATGACCTAGGGTAATAATAATCTCCGAGGTTCTGTCCACCCAGAAAATGACGTGATTGTATATACATGTATAAATTTATGTATTTTTGTTAAGCTCTTATTATTAACTTTGCCCTCGAGTTGGTTCTGACATTATATCAGCGTTGTGTTGCCACTAAACAGAACATGCCCAGCTGAGTTGGAACTTTTTTGCTGCAATAACATGCGCAAGCTAAACCTTCTATAATAAAGCCATTTTATAGACCCGCTTTTTCATTTGCATTCCATCAAATTCAATTACAATGTTTTATTGACTAGTTACTAGATATTCCTTTTATACTGTTATTATTAAATATAATATTTAAATATATTATTTCATTAACTTTTATTATATCGATAGTTTTGACATTCAATATAACCCGACCTACCACCCGAAAACCCGACCTTAACATTGCCTATATTTCTTATCGTACATGAAATATATAGGTACATGCACGAATGAAAATACATCGCAATATTCAATCCAATAACATACCACACAATACACATGGTAATCCATACCCATTTATACCTAATACAATTTTCAATTAAGAAGCCTTAAAGGTCGTTGCTAGGCAACGGTTATTTCTAATCAGAGTACAGCCTTGGAGGGCATGGGATGGAGCCTCCCGTATTTGTGTTTGCGTATGTAACGTGGTAAGTGACGAGACGTGGCTCGGTTCTACTAATTGGTAATATATTTATAATAATTTTATATTATATTAATAATTTTATAATTATTTATCCCATGCTAATTTAAAACGCAAAAGAATGCATACTAGCTGTGATCTTTTTGGCATGTCGTAGCAGGTGACTAAGGGACCAGGGGTCAATGGAATCTGTTGGACGATGGATTAGCAACCTGTCACTAATATTCCATGTGACATAATAGCCCCTAATATTCATGCTAAAAACTGACCTAGGAGATGTTATCGTGTCTCCAAGGTTCTGTCTACTTCAAAATGGATTAAAGGATGTAAATATCACTACATTGTATAAAACAAAGTCGCTTTCTCTGTGCCTATGTCCCTTTGTATGCTTAAATCTTTGAAACTACGCAACGGATTTTGATGCGGTTTTTTTTTAATAGATAGAGTGACTCAAGAGAAATGTTTATATGTATAATAACATCCATTAAATAGTGGAGTAGGCTATATATAATATACCCGTGCGAAGCCGGAGCGGGTCACTAGTTTATGTTAAAAGGTATATAAATATGTGACATTTATGTTGCCAATAAAAACCAAAGCACAGTAAAAAATATGTACTTTACCCTTCCGTCTAATTCACAAACCCTACGCCTTATGTTAGGAACTGTAGTTTTATGTTCAGGGTCCCAAAATAGGAACCTTCCAGGCAGCTTGTTGTGTAATAAACGTAGATGAAATACGGTCTACGTGGCAAGGTAGAGGTGATAGTACGTGCATGCGTGACTAAGGCGAATGAAAGAATGTAAAGCAAATAACAAGTCAGCTGTGTTCTATAATGGTACAGTTAGAACTGTTTCCGTGCTAACTGGGTCGTAAAAAGAATACTAACTAGCTGCCGTTCTTCCTGGCATATCATAGACTAAGGGTCTAGGGGTACATGGAATCTATCTGGTGATAGGCTAGCAACTTGTTACCAATATTCCATATGTCATCAAAACCCTAATATATGTACATGAAAAGTAACCAAAAAGATTTTTTTGTGTCTCCAAGGTTCTGTCCACTAAGAAAAGGATTCAAGGATGTGAATGTATATTTTGATGTAGATCTGTGATAGTCTTCGTAAAATGTGATAGAAGAGTGTATATAATACATGAAACATGTATGTATGTATGTACGTAAAATATTTACGGCCTTAAACAAAGAATGACTTGCTTAGAATTATATCCAAAGAATCATTCATATTATTATGGAAGTACAATAAACATAGATATTTATAATGTTACTATTCTTAAAACAACTTGGAGGTCTAAATATTACGGATAATGACTATATTACTTTAGTTGTCATATAGGAGATGGCATAGACAAAAACTAAGCCCATAACTATCAGTTCATAGTTGAAAATCAGGCTATAGTGGTCCACTGCAGCACAAAGGCCTTCCGAAGCGTACAAGTTAAGTGTAGGGCGCCGCGAATAATAATAAAAATAAGAACATTAAACTATTACAAATTTTTTTAATCAAAAAGAACAATTGTTGTAATTGGAATGGTTATTTATAATATAATAATGCTGCTTTAACTTAGTTATAACTAGCGAAGCTAAAATTATTAGGTTGTTTACTTATAACCTTCGCCATGAACACTTGTAATTAAGTACCTAGTAATATTTAAAAACAAACACATTCATGACCATTAACCCTTGCGGGGTAGTCAGGGAAGTTTCCATCTCCGCAATTGCGAAGGTAGTAATTCTATGGACACCTCGAACCTACGTGTTGACCAGATACTCAGTACTCAATGTGACAGGTGGTAAGCCATATCGCCATTTACAAGCACTAGCTATTACCTGTTCGACGAAACAGGTAGATTTCCTCACGATGTTTTCCCTCACCGTATAATTCAATGCATTTTGTAAATGTGTTTTTATTACGAAAATGTACATAGAAATTCATTTAACTTCATTTCCATTGATACATGCTCAAGTGGGATTTGAACCCTGTACTCACTGATACAGAGCTAAGCCCCAAACAACTGAGCTACGTCGAATAGTAATATTTACCATTTTATTAGCTAGTAATATATATGTCAGTTAATTCGTAGAATCAATCTGCATTAGAGGCATTAACAGGGTGAGACCAATTAAGGTTAATCCGCTGAGCGGCGCTTATAAGCCGCGCTGACCGGAGCCTGGTTTGCAAAGCCAAAGGCCTTGCCGAATTCAATTGGCTCTCATAACTACTTAAATACGACAGGATTCAAGTGTCATAATATTATAATGGTAGAATAGTTGTCATGTATAAAAGTTATAGTAAGTTTTATAATACATACATACACATCAAACCCGATTCCGTGTAGAGGGGAAAAGGAGGTCACAGATCGCGACAAACCACATACGCTTCATTGACACTTATAGACCTCATCATACACACTCGGCGGTTATAGGTACTTCTAAAGTCATCATTCTCATTCTTGTTTTTATAATAAATCCTTTGATTACGGTTTTGTTTGTTGGTTTGTTCATTATATAACTATTTTGAGGTTTAGAAGTGAGACATGGCTAATTTCAGTTTGTGTTTATATGTTTACGATTCTCTCTTAAAATTTTACTATTGGCACTCATGTAATAAAGAGTTCAAAATACATAATTTTTTTAAAAATAAATCTACTCATTAATCTAATTAGCTCTTAAATGGAATGCAAACTAAAATCATTCTTCTCGAAACGTCCTAAGATTAAATAAAATATATCTAGCATCCATTTATAACCATACTGAAATAGTATCACTTAAGCCCCAGAACATATTGTGTCCAAGCTTCTATCCACTCCAAAAGGCTAAACAGTCGTAAAGCGCAATGTTATTTAACTCACAGATAACGTTCCTTGCTTTTGTTAGGAAGCACTTAATCAGAAATGCCACAACATCGCTCGTAACTAGTCTTAGAGTATTAACAAGCTAAATTCCTACATTGTGTACCCACGAATCCAAAGTACATACATACATTACGCCTGATTCCCTGTAGCGGGGTAGGCATATCACGGATCCCCATTTGTCCCGATCCTGACAGACCACTTTCGCTTCATTGACACTCATACATCTTTTCATACACAATCAATATGACATGTGACTTGTGTCATTATTCCAAATAACATCACAACCCCAATATTCATACCACAAAGTGACCTAGGATATGTTTTTATATCTTTAAGGTTCTGTCCACCCAAAAGGGATTAAAGGACGTGAATATATATATATATATATATATATATGTATATACATATATGTACAAGGCATTGTACATAGCCTGAAGAACAAAAGATCATGCATAACTAGATTAATGGATGTGAGTGAAGCGAGAGTTTTGTCAGGTTCATTCAAGGTGGTGATTGATAGTCTCTTCCTATGCCGGCGAGACATAGAGGCGTGAATATGTATGTTAGATCTTGCAAGCTGGGACGTAAACAAAATGCTAACTAGATGTCTTTCTGCATGTCTTGTCTTAGAAGAAAACTCAAGGATAATATACATATATACGTTATTATGACATCGATTATCAGTGCTTTTAAATGGCAACATGGCTTAACACCTGTCACATTGAGTACTGACTTCAGATACAGGGTTCAAACCCCGGTGCGTAATTGTGTTGAATACTAGGGTGAGGGAAAACATCGTGAGGAAACCTACCTGTTTCTCGAACAAGTAATAGTTAGTGCTGGTAAATGGCGACATGGCTTAACACCTGTCACATCGAGTACTGACTATCTGGTCAACACGTGGGTTCGTGGTGGCCATAGAATTACTACCTTCGCAATTGCGGAGATATACACCTGAACCTCTGACTACCCCGCAAGGGTTAATGGCTGTGATCGCGTTTGTCTGTTTTTGTTGGTCTATGACTTTAAAAAGTGGGCAAGGAGATATATCTCCGAGGTTCTGTCCACCCCGAAAGGGATTGAAGGACGTGAATGTACTTATATGTGCATGTATTTAGGTAAAGACTATTTATTTTATAATTTGAGTGCTGGTTTTGGCAGAAAAATCATGAAAGCAGAATCAAAGCGGTAAGGATGAGGTCCCACAGGAGAATGTGTAATGTTAGATTGTGTGATTCGTGAACGTTGTGTTATGAAAGTTGTAGTGTTATCACGTTAATAACGTAGAGGCGTATGAATAAATTATTCCATATACTCTGAATCTGCCATAACAAACTTTATAGCTTTCATTTAATTGATCAAGCAATTAAAATGAAATAAAAATCTTTTTATTCAATATAACAATCATAAATATTTCTTCAATTAATCAATCAGCCTATGTCAGTCCACTGCTACATTAGGTATTATCTCATCTTATTTATATATATCTTATTATAATAGGTATTATTTCAAGTTTCTGGCCAACCCTAAAGAGGTAATAGGTTGTAGATATGTATGTACAATACAATAAATCACGTAGCTCCAAAGGGAAACTCGAAGTTCGCTAACAAACGCCGCGAGCCCTTTTCGTTTCGTTCAAAACAAATTTTCACGGTGAGTTTTCTACCTACCCTCAAGATTTGCTTAGGTGTAAAGTACACGCGGATTCATAATATACATGGTTTTAAAAAGGGATTTCTACTTACTTTTATGGGAAACAGATGTTTGTCTTTATTACTAGTAGAGGATACATACATTCACGATACATTTTATATCTTCTAGGTCACTTTTAGCATGAATATTGGGGTTGCGATATCATGGTGGAACTTTAGTGGAGGCTAACTTATCTTATTAAGATATAGGTCACGGTAATTTTCGTAAATATGTAGTTAATAAGTTATGAGTTAAAAGAAGAGAGACTTGGCAGGATCGTTACAGGTCGGTAGTCTCTGTCTATGCCTCTGGGGACGTAGAAGCCTGAATATATGAATGTATATACGTTCTTGTGTCTATGGTACGTAAATAGGAATGCCAAGAAACTTTATAGACAATTTTTACAGGTAGGTACATATAATCTAGTATAAAGCTTTTGTATAACAATACTTTAGTCGCCTCACAGGCACATACTCGAACATAACTATCCTGTTTCGCACTGTACTGAAACAGGAAATTGTAGCATCACTTCCGCCGTAATAAAATCCGACATTACAAGGGAAGAAAGTGATGGGTATACACAATTCTATAGGGTAACAGAGATAGAACATGACAGTAAAGTTGGCTTGTTTTAATGACATTTTTAATGAAGAAAACTTTCCTTATTCTATTTATATCTTGTTAAATTTTGAACTAGTCTGGGACGTAAGTAGAATGCTGGCTAACTGCCGTTCTTCCCGATAGTTTTTAGTCATATATTAAGGAATGCAAACCTCTATTAGGCTCATGAAATCTTTTGATAAAAAGCGACTTTAAATATAATGTGTTTCCGAGATTTTGTTCACCTCGTAAAGGATTTAAGCATGTTTGTAAAGCCTGCATACTAAATATATTGGTGGTTTAGTTACCTGTCTATAATAAAGTCATTGCATCACCGAAAATTATGCCAAAGGTGACAGACAAGATTTCTCCGACTTTCTATACAAGTATTCTTGTCCTTAAAATTCAGTATATTGTAACCCAGATGATCTCATTACCAGACAAGTTAGTTTCGGGATATTTGGCGAACGATATTGGTAATAAAGAGCGATGGTTATTATGTCTGACTACCCCAAAATTGATTATGACCGTTAATTCTTAAGATAAAAATACCTAACTACACAAAGGTGCGTACCCTCCGCGGCTCAGGCGGAGGATCGGCGTTGTGGTGTTTCTGCCCACAACATATGCTGAGTCTGGGCCTTTTCACAGTGGCAATAGTATACACAATATCTTTTTGTTTTAAATGTTTTCATTATTATTATTGATCTGTTTTTTGTTTTTTATTTAAATGTTTAAAAATTTGTGCAGTTATTATGTTTGTATTGTGTATTGTATTGTCCCTGTAAATAAGTGGTTTTCAATTTCAATTTATTTCAATTTCAAATCTTTGGAATTTCGTAAGAAATAAGTTCCAAAATCAAAGCAAAGTTATTCCAAATAAGGAAAAAGTCTGAGAGATGAAATGAACGAGATAATTCCTTTATCCCTTTTTAACAGTCTCTTATCTGAGAGTGAAAATCTCACACGATCACCCATGTTAAGCAGGGGTGTGAGTCAGTATGGATGGGTAACCGTGGGATTTTAGTATCTGTGAGAGAGAAAATAGTAGGGTTACTTATACAAGATTATTCCCAACGATTTCGTATAAAGTTGATGTATTAACCTACTTTCATGTAACTAACTAATTATTTGGTAAAGCGTGAATTTCAAACGGTTATTAATCTTCATATTACACGTACATATTTGTAACTTTAAATCAAACATATGTTTAGATCATGTAGCCATATTTATACTGATTATGATAAACAAGATATGGTTATGAAATATACTTCTAGTGTGATATTTAAGTGATATTCAAAGGGTAGTGTTTAAAGGAACATCAGGAAAATAATACAGTCCCAACCCAAACCTAACCTATACTGTACATTTAGCTATATTTAGGTGTACATTTCAGTATTTTTGATGTGCATTGAATTATTTTCCATAATCAAATATTATTTATTTAAGTCCAGCCGTTCTAACAAAATCTCCAGTCATTTAGCCTCTTACAACAACCCAGACATATCACCCTTAATTACGTGTATTCTAACTCCCATTTAAATGGTTACACCTTAAGTAAGATTTCCTGTAACCTTATCAAAGCGGGAAGAAATCTTTTCATTTATCCCGAAGCAACAGAGGAAAAGATGGCCAGGGAGATTGGAGGTGCGAATAGAATGGCAGACGACTTTTGGAGACACGTTTTGCTAAGGCCACAGTGTAGGAAAATACTGGATAAATGAATTAGAAAAATAAGAGAGTTAAAGTATAAAAAATAAACAGATGTTTCTTTAAATGTAAAGGCAAGTTTATATGTTATGATTATTATAGTAAGGTCGTTAGTAGGTAATAAATTATAGTCAATATAATAAAATAATACAAATATAATTATTTGTGATAGGGCTCGTAGATTTATGTATGTGTACTTTTCATGCCCTCGTTTACGTAGGAGGTTATCATAGTGAGATTTATAACGCTTAAATAAGCGATATAAAAATATATTAATAGACATCTTTATTTTAGTTGCACTAATAAAGCGATAAAAAATACATTAAAAGTAAATTTAACTGCCGATTATACTATATAATTTCAAAGAAGTGAAATCTATTTAACATGATGGGTAAATCTTTATTATGATGGGTAACTATTGACATTCATAACTTCTACCTGTAAATACTACTTTCTTAACCTTCATTTACATAACTGTATACAAAATCAACCCTTTCCCTTATTTCATTGACAAATATATGATTTCATAACAATATCTATCCCTACTGCAAATCTCGTACTTCCTATACTGTGGCCTGTATCCTTAGATAATCAGGTCAGTAGGTCAACAGTCGGAATGCCAGTCGGGCTCCACGGGACACGAATGCTCTTATTAGGGGACCCTATCATCCCTTCTTCGCCTCTTACAAATGTTATTATTAATCTGCTTAGTGTGGATGGGATTTTTGAGACAAGTATTGTATTGATTTTTAACAATATCAGATTTCAGTGACTAATTTTATATGCGAATTTTTTTATATAATATAAGTAAAATTTCATGACCTGAAAAAGGTCGCTGGTAGTGGTTGGCTGAGGGCCACGAGGGATCGTGATTTGTGGCGTTGATTTTATATATCAAGAATGATATAACGTTTATTGGACCGAACAATAATAATAATATATAACCTTAATAAAACAGTACACTTTCATTGATAATAGCAAATTACACTCTCTTTCACATACAAATACTTAGGATCTTTCTGATTCTAGTTACCAAAATCAAGTCAAAAATTACATTACATAGAAATCTGTTTGTTGCCCGAACAGGTAATAGTCAGGGCTTGCAAATGGCGACACGGCTTACCACCTGTCACATTGAATACTGACTATCTGGTCAACACGTGGGTTCGAGGTGGCCATAGATTTACTACCTTTGCAATTGTGGAGATGGACACCTGAACCTCTGATTACCCCGCAAGGGTTTTGTCTTATGTCATAATCATCTCTATTTTGAATAATAATAGCAACTAGTTATCATTCGACTCACATCTATACGCAAAAAATATGTCTGTAACATCACAAATAATTTCGTAACCATGGCGACGACGTAATACTTCGCTAATACCTCGGGATGATGTATCGTTTTCTTTTGTTCTGTTTATCTTTAATCCTGGGTTGATGATGCATCACGTGACAGGTTTATTAAGGCTGTGATATGACGGATATTTCATTGTGTTGACACCCGTGTGTATTGTGATACCTTGTGATCGTCTTGGATGGTGTAAGCGTTTGTTTAGACGAAAATTTGGCAGGAATGGATTTGTGAGGTATATAAATTTGAAAGGTTTTGAAACGTTTAAGATATAGCTTAAGATTTTCTATTTATATTATTTACGAAAGTTTATCTATTTTGATTACTAACACACACAAACTATAATTTATAAATTTGTCTGATATATGTATATGCAAACTAAAGTCAAATTAAAAAAAAGTCGGTTAAATTTATAACCTTTGTAAATTTCTGACCTCTTTATCTAGGAAAGAAAATGGTAACTATCTACTATTCTTCTCAAAACATCATAAGAAACATTTAATTTATTATATAGATCGATTAATTATCGAGATTTTGAGTTACTACATTTAGTTAAAAACTAGTAAGCTTGGTTGAAAGAAGGATTTCAAAAGGAATTTATAGAGCCAAGGTACAAGTTAGAATTGGATGGGGTAGGCTGCATAGAACATATACAGAACAAATTGGGGACATTCTTCTCAGCAACCTAGCGTGAAGAACAAAAGAGCATGTATGAGATGGTAAATGGGTGTGAGTAAAAAAAACATTTATAATTTCAAGATAGCTATCATTAGTATCTGCTTATCCCGCTAGGTAAATAGAAGCATATATATGTACATATGTGCTAACACAACCTTTAAGCAGCTACTCACACCTTATTAGTCCCAACCATGGAGTAATAATTAATGAGAGGAGTGGGCCTTACGCAATATTTGTACGGAAACTAGCGTGGCATTACGCGGGGTGAAACGAAGTACGCGAGATGGAGGGGAGATATTACAACCAATTAAAACACGGCATTGGCCAATCAAATCAGGTATCTTCTTTTTACTACACATTTTTAGACTCCGCGCCAATTAAAACACGTCATTTGGACTCCGCACCGCGTAACGGGGACCGCGCCTTTCGCCGGGTCCTCTTTATATTTGGTTCGTGGTCCCACACTCAAGTACATAAGGCGTTGAAAAGCCGTAGCCAAGCTATTCGTGTGAGATCGTAGTTAGATAATCGCAGTCGTAGTAGACTACGATATTGGCTAGGTTTCCGTAGCACGCAAATGGATTTCTTAGACACGATTGTGACTTTTGATTAGGTAAAGTCAATGAAAGGATTATGTAGGCTTACTTGCATTTATTTAAGGTGTCTTAAAAGTACTTATAACCGCCGAGTGTGTATTAGGACGTGTATGAATGACAATGGAGCGAAAATAGTTCGTAAAGACCGTCCCAATGGTCGACTAGGTTGAGGAAAAATGGGAATCCGTCATCTCTGCTTAACCCTTTCTTGGTGACTAGTATGAATATACACATATTCACGCTTCAATGTCCCAAAAATAGGTAATCCTATAAAGCTCTCTCGTTTCCCTAAGCTACATATATTTATGCAATAAGTTATCACTACATAGTATAAAACAAAGTCGCTTTCTTTGTTCCTACGTCCATTTGTACGCTTAAATCTTTGAAACTACGCATTTTGATGCAGTTTTTTTTAATAGATAGAGTAATTCAAGAGTAAGGTGTATACGTATAATAACATCCGTTAAATAGCCAGGAGTGCGAAGCCGGAGCGGATCGCTAGTCTCCTATAAATCATTACTAAACTATTATCAGAAAGTTCCCAAGATTCTGTCCACTCCGAAAGTAATAAAAGGTCCCTTATATAGCATGTTTTATGTCGTCTGCTGTCACAATAGATTATTTCGTTACTATCCCGCAAGAGGAAAATAAATAAAGCGACTCGTAGTATGAAAGTTTCCTTGTGAAGTTTTTCCTTTGCCCGCATACTACGAATGTATAGGTAGTAGAGTATAAACATACATATATAAACAAACGTAACATATGCTTCACGACTTGTGTATACACACTCCCTTTTTTTATTGTGGCGGGGTAGTCAGAGGCTTGAGTGCCTATCTCCGAAAATTCTAAGGTATGAGTCACACCGTGTTTATGAAATCTATCGGCCGATTAGCCACCAACCTGTTATAAATTTTGCCTATCTATCAGGAAGGAAGAAGGAATGTAGCAAGATCCCCATCCATCCCGATCCTGACAAACCACTTTCACGTCACTAACATTCATACACCTATTCATACACACTATATGAGTGTCAATGAAGCGAAAGTGGTCTGTCAGGATCGGGACAAATAGGGATCTGTGATCTCTGCCTACCCCTCTGCAGGGAATCAGGCGGGATATGTGTGTATGTATGTTTTTTAATCTTAAAGATATTGAATTACGTCTTTGCGGTTCTCTCCACTCCAAAAAAGAATAAAGAATATGTATCATGCCGGGAAGAACGGCATCTAGTTAGCATTCTTTTTACGTCCATCCCATAAAAGTTTAAAAAACAGAATAATAGCATACCAGAAATATATTCGCAACATATTCTGGTATGCTATTATTATTCACCCCGAATCCAGCCTTGGAATTTAAATGCGAGTGCAATACACCGATGTGTGAGCAGGCCATTATGAGGCGAATTATGTGGCTGTCACGAGCCGCGTATTATTTTGCATTTGCCTCACGAGGGAATATTTCCTTGCCACGCGTCGCAGCTGAGTAAAAATAAAATAAAATTGGGCGCGGAATTAATTTGACATTTTGAGTCCGTCTAACAAATTTTGTTGTAAATATGGTGATTAATTTAATTTAGATGTATTTTTACTTACCGAATATGTGTGTAAAGGTATATGGATCGGGACAGATGAGGAAACAAGCGTGATAGGTATGTATGTATTTCAATTGAATTCATTGGCTGCATTTCGCAGGATAAGGTCACACGTGGTAAAAGATTATGGGAAAATGGAATTAATTATGCGTTTAACTAGAAACTTGTTATCAAAGTTCCATTGTGCTATCGAAACAACAAATAATTAGTATTATTGGCTTATTGTTTACAGTTAAGAAGTTACTAGAAATAACATCGAATTAAAATTAGTAATTGTTAATAGCGCATTATTTTTGTCTTACATGCATGTTTAATAATTAATGATAAGCAATATATTTTATCTATTTAGCATGAAAAAAACTAGCCATATACTATCATAACATCCTTTATGATAATCATCAATTTACCAATAATTATCCGCTTAAACATTTAACCATGATAGATAAATTAACTATTTTGTAACAAATAGATATTTATGTCGCGTTATTCTTTATAGTTAACCTCATTTTTAATCTTTGTCATCAAAACTGATTATGTTGTCATATATAAATTGTGAACATTTGTTGTCGTTTACCAGGCAATAGATAAAATCAGATATGTTAATTAACATGTATTCTTAATTCAATTAAGTGTAACCAAAGACATGCCGCCATTTCTCAATAGTTTCTTATATTTCTCAATAGTGTTAAATTTTTTAATTATCATTGCTCTATTTTGTTATTATGTACTCTAACACTGATTTCTATTGGATTAAAATAATAATTTCCTAATAGGATATTTGCGATAATTTATAATATTTATTATTTCGAAAGTACAAAGACAAAAGACAAACGCGTTCACGACCATTATCCTTTGCAAGGTAGTCAGAGGTTCAGATTATAAAAATAAAATACATATTTGTAAAAAATGAAAATTAAATTATTGTAAATAGAATATTACCTACATATATCGACGGTGGAAAGCCTATCTTGCTTATGCCATTTCACGAATACACAGGAGTGCGATTTAAGTCTTCAAAAAATCGAAATGATTTTGTATAAAAACTAAGCATCGTTAGATTTTCTAAATTGGTTTCTTCTTAAATGATGTTATTGAATAAAAATTATATGTATTATTATATTCTCTTTGATAAACCTTTCATTCTTTTCAACAGGAGAGTGCGTGGTGCGAAGAATAGAAGAACATGTAAGAGAAGATTAATGAATGTGAGTGGAGATACATTTTCCGGTACGGTTTACAATGGTGATCGATAATCTCTGGTCATCCCGTTGATATTTAATGACGTCAGATTTCTGTTCATCCTATGTACCTACACTTTTTCTAATCATATTATTCCACTGACTACTTTACACTTGCCTAATACGATTTATTTATTCATATATTAAATTTGACATCATAACAGGTAACCCCAATATAATATTAAATAATAATTATCCTATATTCTTTACATACATACATATTGAAATTCCCTATATAATGTAATATTTTCAAAGAAAATCGACAGTAATAATCATTATTAACATTCGAAATTCAAACTATAAACATAAAACAAATCATTCTAACCATAATTACTCAAACTAGACTGCTAAACGCTGAAACGTTGCAAAATAAACCCAGCATTTCCTACAGTGTAGGAGGGGCATTAAGCGATGCGTTGTGCCTGACAAGCCGCATAAGTGGTAGGCTCCCGAGAGAATCGTTCCGTTGCCTCAGGCGAAAGCCTTTTCAGAAAAAAGTAAACGTGAATCTGTGGTTAGGCGGGAAATGAAAACGGTTTTTCAGGCTTATTAGTTAATTTGTGGCTTAGCTTAGGGAAGATATCGTGAGGAAACATGCCTGTCTTTTGGGATAGGTAATAGCTAGCGTCTATATACGGCGTTAAAGTTCACTACCTATCACGTGGGTGGGTATTTGTAGTGAAAAATTTCGGATATGGGCTCTCAAGAGTGTATACACAAGTCTTAAAGTGTATGTTTATGTCAGTTAATTTGTCCCGGAGTGAGATGTAAATAGAATGCTAAATAAGGGAATAGGGATAATTGAAATATATTTAGCTGTGGGATAGTAATTTGTTATTAAATTTCTATCATTACGGTAAGTAAGACTAATTAGTTATTAATATACGTGTTTAATATCAATAAAAATATTCTAAAATAATTATTATTATTTTATTAAATAAAAATGACTCTTTGCAGTTAACGCTTTCGAAGAATGGTACAGTTCCCTAAACACTATTGTAATTTAAGTATAATTCACTGGCCTTATTGTGTAACTGTGGTTTTGTTTCCCTCAAATAATAAGGAATACAATAACGTTAATTTATTATAGATTAAATAATAAAAGCTAAACAATCTTTAACTATATAAATTATGGCGTAAATAAGATTGTTTACAATGCAAAATTATAACAAATAAACATATTATTAGCAATATAATTTACCAAAATACACGTGGCCTTTCATAATTCTCCGTAAACACCGTCGCCGCCAAAATAACCCAAAATGGCGTCCGTAATTCCATTTTCATTTTCATTCAGCTTTGATATAATTTACGCGATACCTTAGCGAGACCACGAAATGACATTTACAGCATTTGGCCCGGAAAATCGTATTGTGAATTTAGCATCGCATTTAGTATCGATTTTCGCCTAAAGAAATTGATATTAAGTGATGGGTGTTTAACTCCGATATTTGATATTTAGTCATTATGCTATATTATTATTTTTTTGAGGAAAATAAGAGAAAATTGGTGTAGAAGTTATCACGTAGCCTTATCTTCTCGGGGGACAGAATCTTGACTGTATCTTTTTCAAGTCTCACATAAGATATCGAAGGTCTTCTTTAACATGTGGAACAAAATTGTTTTGGCATTAATGCCCCATATTGTTACCATATCAGCCAATAATATAATCTTTATTAAACTTAATACATTCTTTGCTCCTGTAGTCTTTTAACAATTTCCTGTGAGATACCAGCATAAAAACTTGCTAGTTTCTTAGTATTCTATTTATCAAGCCAAAAACTTGTTATTTGTAACTTCGATCTATATTTTTCCATTTACTTAAATTACTTTGTATGTAACGTATAGGACGTTACGTACAAAGTAATTTAAGTAATGATAGTTCAGTCTACGCCTATATAACCCTAGTTATAACTAAGGCTTAGTGAATCCTGTCGTCTATTTCACGCAGATGTGCCGAATGCTCAAGGGTATGAGTTTCCGATATTGGCCGCCACTATAAAATGCAGATGTATATAACAGATAAGGGGACTATTCTGTAGAGATAGAATTTAGTTCAGTTTTAGATATATAATAATAATAAAAGCATTTATTCACAGCTACGATAACATACACAATACAATTAAAACTTACAAACTAGGGGATAATAAAACTTGTGCATGTTGTTGTCGCAGCAAAAGGGTTCCAACTCAGCTGGGTATGTTGCGTTTGATAGCAAATGCAAACGCAAATATAATATAATGATAGTTAGTTAGAGAGTCATAGAATTTAGTTCATTTTGAGGTCTATAAGATTAGATATGAGTCCATTAAGGATATTTTGGTAACTACATGCATCACAACTGGTTCCCTGTAGAGGGGAGGGAGAGATTTGGTAACTAGGGAGGTTATATACAAATAAGTACCAATATTTGACATTAATGCCGAATCAAATTTGACAGTCGTGCTAAATATTCGAGAACTAATTATATCTCCGGAGCAATGGATGAAATGAAGTTAGTGAGAGTAGGTATGCTAAAGACATTTTGAAACATTTGTAACGGTTTACATTTTATTACCTTAAAATACTTTCCTAAGAAGAATCTCGGTCTTTTGTTGTCATATAGTTGAATGAAGAGAAATGCTTACACTTTATTGAAGACCCAAAACGGTGTAGAACACATAAAATATTATTATTTTTACTACTACGAAACCATCGTGAGGAAACCTACTAATTCCCCGGGCAGGTAATTGTTAGTACTTGTAAATGTAAAAAAGCGACATGGCTTACCACCTGTTACATTGAGTACTGACTATCTGAGTTCAAGGTGGCCATAGAATGTTTTTTAATTTTTAAATAAATATATATTTTATTTCCGTCTTTATCTCTATTTCTTCTATTTGATTAACCTTCTTAATAATTGATACTTGCATAAACAATTTTTACTCCAGCATATTTAAAGTCATTTTTATGTACTACAAGAATAGTCCCCTGAGCCAAACCGTTGGGGCAGCTATGCAAAAATGGGGCTTGGGGGCGTTTATGCATGTTGGCTGCATGCAAACATTTGCATACTTGGCCCCAACCACTTTTTCTTGCAAAATGCTCCCGTGTAATAACTGCTTAAATTGAATGTTAAGATGTTAACTTTTGGCTCCGTTGCAAACTAATAGAATTAAGGAAAATGGGAAATATGTACTACTGTAGACTAGTTTGTAAAATATCTGACTGCTTATTTGTGTTCCAAGGTTTGAATCTCGGCTTCGGCATGTACCAATGAATGATTATAAATGTGTTTATAATTTACGTGCATAATTAACAGGTAAGGGAACACAACGGCGATACGGTTCACTGCCTATCCTATCATGTTGAGTACTGTCTATGTAGTGAAACGCAGGCTTATAGCAGCCCATACCTAACTTATCTTCCAAATTCCAGAGATAGGCCTCAAGCCTCTGACTACTCCGTCAGAATAAAATATGTTTGATGACTATATGTTTGTCAGGTGGGTCGATGTGGTCATAGATGTACTAACACCATTGTGATGATGATACTAAAAAGAATTACTGGTAGTAAACTATATGCCCGTATGTAATATTAACTATTCTGGTAAATTGAGTTTATATGTAACCCATATTGTTAATACCATGTGTGTAAGACAGCTTTATAATTAATGGCTTCGCACATATTCCGAGGCAATTATTTGGCACAAATCATGTTAGTTATGGTTGACGAGACTTCTTAGTTTGGAATTCCTTGCTTGTTTGACGTGTGCAAATCTGACTGACGTTTCTGAATTTTCCGCTCGAGATTATTTTTAATGTGAATTGACGGAGATGATTTATTTTATATTTTTACGATGTGGGTTGTAATTAGTATTTCATTATGTTCAATAAATACATACTAAAATTGTTTACACTACACGATTAAGCATTAGTACTAGGTAAGGATAGTCAGAGATTTGTGTGTCCTATACCATTATAGCAATATAAGTTTTGAATAACCATGTATGTGTCTTCAGAAAGTCAATACCGAACAAGACATTATTGTTTGTTTTCAGTAATATACATACCCACGCCTTTATGTCCTTAAGGGGATAGATAGAGACTGACGATAGCCACCCATTAACCTTCTTATACATGCTCTTTAAAGTAATATGCATGTTATTTAACGAATTTTTCCCTAGTCTTTTAAAGTTACAATAATTGCTAAATCGTACATAGATTTACCAAAAACATTTCCTTTAGAACCTTTAATTACTAATCCATAGACCTAACCATAGAGTTACATCAATCAATCACAGAAAAGTTTTGTTTTTCGGAATCAGGTTAAATTCCCAACTTTCCACTTCCTATCTTTAGGAAACTTTTTAATCAATGATGACTTGGGAAACAAAAGCTCAGCTTTCAGCAATTCTTAACTTTAATCAATAGATGCATACTTATATAACAGTCAGATAGACACTATATTCAAAAAAGTGACGTTAGGATTACCTATAACCACCGAGTGTGTATGAGAAGATGAATGAGTGTCAATGAAGCGAAAGTGGTCTGTCTGTCAGAATCGGGACAAATTGGGATCCGTGATCTCTGCCTACCCCTTTACAGGGAATCAGGCGTGATGTGTGTGTATGCAAACTTATGATGATTTTAGTGCTAATTTAGGGTGCAAATGCTATTTTTTGAATAGAGCTAGTATTATTTGGGTCTTGTGATTCTATTTGTCATCTGTCTTCTGTGTTAAAAATAATGTAACTTTATATACTTTACAAGTTTTTCCTGACGACTGACTAGCAATCTGTCTATTGTTAGTACCATAACAGTCTTCTTAGATAATTAATACTACGGAATAAATCTTGATTACCCGTAACTTACGTCTTCTAGAGTTGGTATTTTATAACAATATAATAGTTTTTTACTCCAAATTCGGTTTACGTTGGCATACGTCAGCAAAAACGATAATATTCATCCTTCACACTAATACTCCACATAAAATCCTATATCGCCTTACACATTACTCGCAACATAAAAAAATAAGCCAGCTGATTACATTATACAAATCCCTAACTCGCAATGACCTCAAATTTCATACTCCTAAGTAGGTCAAATATTCAGGTAAATTGCTACGAACGCATACTTGGCGTTATTGACTGCTACGAATCCCTGATGCTACGATTTAATTGTGCTATCGTAGCTTCAAAGGGAAGGTTAGAGTGTTATGTTGGTTATTTATGACCTGTGATGGGAACATAAATAGAGATAACTAGCTGCCGTTCTTCTCATGTTGTAGGAGGCGGCTAAGGGACAAGGGATAATATGTATATATTGAGTTGACACTAATATTCAATATCAATACTATAAAAAGCCTTTGTGGTAAAATACTTAAGTGTATATGTAAGTGTAGCTTATAGCTTATAGTTTTAAGAGATTCGCGATTTATACTCATGATTAATACACGGGACTTATCGCGTGAGTTTTTATATAATAAAGTTACCTTTATTAAGCCATTTCGGCTACGTTGCAGCAGCCATGGTCACGGGCAGACTGATGATTTCTATGTATTATGTATTTAGCTTTCTGTTTACCAAAAGGATTAAATATGTGTATGCATGTACGTAAATACATTTATTAGGATAGTGTTTAAAGGAACATCAGATAATACGAAAATACACTCCTAAAATACTGAATTGTACACCAAAATAATACAGTCCCAGCCCAAACCTAACCTTTGCTGTGCGTTTAGCTATATTTTGGTGTACATTTCAGTATTTTTGATGTGCATTGAATTATTTTCCTATTAGAATAACTAATACTGAACTATACGTATACATTTACTATTATCCATAATAAAGATTCGTTTTGGCTTAACCATTCAGAAAAATCCGTACCAAAGCATTTGATCTGAACAAAATGAAGTCTACAAAAGGCTTGTTGTATGGAAGTTTAAATTGCCATCGAGATAGCTTAACGACCGCCTTGGTTGAATACAACCTCACTCATTGTTGGCTGAAAGGCGAGTTTCTCAATCGCCTTTTATTTATACTGAATTAAGTAAGTCTTACACTGTGATTGTGGATTTTTTGTTTAGGTATTGTTTTGATAAATAAATAATACAAAGTTTTTCTAATATATAAATCTACATCATTATTTAAAAAAAGTGCAGTTGTATGTCAATAGTGTTCAAACCTGTATATATGTGTATGTATGTAATACATTATTTACAGTCGGTAACGGTGAGGGAAAACATCGTGATGAAACCTACCTATCCCTCGGGATACGTAATAGCCAGTCCTTTAATACGGCAATATAGTTCACTACCTATCACTACCCACACGTTAAGTGCTGTCTATCTAATAAAACGCTGGTTTCGAGGGGCCCATGCCTAAATTCCTAAATAAAATGGGAACTTATGCCTCTGACTACCCCGCCACAATAAAAAAGAGAGTGTGTATACAGAAGTCGTGAAGCGTATGTTATAAACTGTCAGTCAACTAAAATATAACGTTCGCATGGTTAATTTAAAATAAAAAACTATATTATGATATTCAAAGATTTCTTGTAAATAAAATATTAGTTATATTTTATGTTTAAAGTTTTATTTAAACCTAATTATTTTATATATGTTTATTATATCAAAGTATCTATATCATAATTACTCAGTATTTTATAAACACATAAACATTAACTATTTTAATCCATTAATGAAAAAATGGCGTCTTGCAAACCTAATATCTCTTGTGTCACTTTTAATATAATTAAATCACCCTCACCTTTATTCCACTAAGTCGTTAACAGTGAATTAATTTTCCAATATAAATTTGATTAAAGAAATACATTCACGCCTCTACGTCCCTAACGGGATAGGTAGAGACTATCGATTGTTAATATGAACGATCCTGACAAATCTTTCTGGCTTCACTCACACCCATTAACCTTCTCATACATGCTCTTCTGTTCTTTACGCTACACTACGTACATCTGGCCTTAAATAAATAAATATAAGTCCCGTTGTGAACTGTGACGTAAATATAATACTAACTAGCTGCCATTCTTCCCGGCATGTCGTAGAAAGAGACTAAACGAATAGGGGTAAAATAAATCTATTGCGTGATAGGATAGCAACCTGTCACCAATGTTCCATAATATGACATAACTATCAAAATATTCCAATATTTATGCTAAATAGTAACCGAATAGAAAATTTCATGTCTCTAAGGTTCTGTCAAGCCCGAAAGGGATTAAAGGACGTGAATTTGTGTATATTTATATACATATGTATAACTTCATCTTAATAAGGACTATAGCCGTAAGTTATGTAAAGTTATATGTTATACGTTATTCTTACATATTTACATTTACTTAAATACTTAATGATTACTACACTAACCATTCCTCATAATTAATAGCCAACTTAATCAAACCTTCTAACCATGTGCGAACCGTCCCTGCATTGATATCGAATAGACAATAGTCTGAATAGTGAATAGGGTGATTAATAGTCAACACGTTTGTACGGGCAAGGCGACCAGTTTCACATGACCTTTTGTTTGTATACTTTCCTATTGTTTCACAGGTCATCATTTATTGGCCGGGTTATGTTTTTATGATTATGTTTGCTTTGGATTCGATATGACGTGACCGAATTGATTTTTAAGTGATCTTGTTGTGTTATAGTGATGGTTGGTGTAATTGTACACACGACTACGTTTGAAAGGGTAGATAGAAGTAAAGTTTCCAAACTATGTGGGTGAAAAAGGAGATGTAATGTAATTACCATAACATCGCTTATTAAACTCGCAAATCGCCAGTCTGGTCGTTGATTATGTATGCTATATATGTATTTATCTATATATAATATGTATACATTTTCTAAATATACATTGACTAGTACCCTTAACACAAGTCTTAAATGTACTTACCAAGGGGCTAGTTCAATTGGAGTAATAATGTCCAAATATTATTATTAAAGACCAAAATTACTTCCAACACCATACAAAATAGTAACAGCTACTTACATTCTACAAGTGCCAAGTTAACTAAAACATTGATTAACAATATTTGCACTCGACAACTGTAACTTTCGTGTCGAGCCCCATTAGTATACATGATGTTAGTTCCACTTAACATTCGTTGGAAATAGCTCTCTTTCTGGGAAAACTAATTATGGGGACGTTTCGAAAGTTGTACCACGGTTTTGCTATTAAATGTCGAGTGGGAATGTTTTAGTTCAGCATACCACATATACATGTAGCTTAAACAACATATAAAAATAACATATAAAGGTAAGAATGTATATATGTGTGTGTGTGTATATTGCGGAGATGGAAACCTGAAGCTCTGACTACTCCGCAAGGGTTAATGGTCGTGAGTGCCTTAGTCTTTTTGTCTAAAGGTAGGAACTAGGATGTTAGGTAAGTTACTAAGTAGGTAGTTAACTATTAACCCTTGCGGGGTTGTCAGAGGTTCAGGTGTCCATTTCCGCAATTGCGAAAGTAGTAATTCTATGTACCTCGAACCCACGTGTTGTGTGCGGTAAGCCATGTCGCCATTTTGAAGCACTATTACTTGTTAAGGGAATAGGTAGGTTCCCTCACAATGTTTTCCCTCAGCGTAATATTCGATGAATTTCGTAAATGTTTTTATTACGAAAATATACATAGAAATTCATTAACGTTCATTTCCATTGGGATGCTCAAGCGGGATTTAAAACCACTGATACAGAGTCAAGCCACAAACAACTGAGCTACATCAAATATACTAACATAGCTTCCCTTTTAAACTTTAACTACCTCCTTAACACCCTAGTGACTACCTACGTCCCTGGTAGTACGTGCTAAGCGCAGGAAATAAGCCGAAGTCATTCAGCACCTCACCCAAATGATTCCGCTCCATCGGCTTTGAGGAAAACCCGAAAAGGGTCCGGAATATCCATAGGGTTGCCACTAACGTTTGGTTTAATGGGAGTGCTGTGTAAGTGGTGTTTTATGTCGTACCCTATTTAAAGGGGTGTGTTTGGTTTGTTGCTTTTTGGTTAGTGTAATTGTAAAGTAGAGCTGCTTTTTAGTAACTAACATTAGGTTTAGAGGGTAGTAGTTTTAATAATGTTCTTTGATATATTTATCTTTTAGTGGTTAAGCAACTAACGATAATATCAACATTTTTTTTGTAGGAGTCATGAAAATATTACATTAATAAGTCATGAATATATTGCATAAATATTATTTCAATTGAAAAGATATTTATATAATTATTTGCTTTTAGTACACCATTTAATTATATTAATAATTTGTTTTATAAATGAATTAATCTAAATATATTCTAATTATTCAAATAGTTTTTTGGTGACAACCCTACCACTTCCGCCATTGGTGGGAATGAGTAAGAGATAAGTCAACGCAGGAAGCTGCAAATGTGAGCCTCAAAGCAATAGCTACACACGCCAAACTTTACCCTTTGAATACGTATATAAAGTAACTATTCTGTAGTTTAACTAAGTGTAATACTTAAATAGAGCCTATTTCGGTGTTGTATAGTACCATTAGAAGTAACATAAAAGATTACGAAAACGGTTCTCGAGTGGAGGCTGCGACTTGGGAAACACAATGTAAGATGCCCCCTGCCAGGTGGACCAATGACCTTAAGAAGTTCGCTGGTAGTGGCGTACCCTAAGGGAGGCTTACGTCCAGCAGTGGACTAGTATAGGCTGATTAATTAATTGAAAAGATTACGTTTACACTGAATCTCTTTGTCGTTTCCTACAATTTAATGAGACAAATGGTAGCTATTTTGTATTCAATCAAAATCCCATAAAAGTACGCAAAAAGGTATCTATATATTTATGAATCTATTATAGTCCCGTATCAACCTGTATTCCGTACCAACCCGGATATTGATGCTAAAAATAACTAGACCGCTAGTAAATTAATAATAATATTTAGACACTATAACACCTTTGAACTAGCCCTAACTTGATAGAAGTAAGATTGTATACTCGTACATACACATAAAATAAAGCATACTCATGCTAACGGAATTAATCACTAACACACGATTATCATTCTCATTTTCATAATTAGTTAACTGTCACAGTTATATTTTGATTCTATGTTTAATATAGTTAATGTAAGGATCGAGTCACACAAACTTTACTAATTTACATACATATACTCACGCTACTATTACCCTTACAGGACAGGTAGAGCGATCGCTACCTTAAACTATCTTGACAAATCCTTTTTGACTCGCTTACATCACCTTGTGTAACAATTTTATTATTGATATATTCATACGTACTCTATACATATCACATAATATGTAAGTTAATTAATTACATTACTTCATGTATTAGCCTGGATCGAGAAAAGAATGCTAACTAGTTGCCGTTATTCCTAGCATGTCGTAAAAGGCGAATTAGAAACTAGGAACATGTGGACTCTTAGGCGGTGGGCTAGCAACCTATTCCCAATGTTCTATATGATATCACAACCCTAATATTCATAGTAACATGTGCCCTAATAGATGTCATGTCTCCGAGGTTCTGTCCACCCCGAAAGGGATAAGAGGACGTGAATGTATATGTATGTATGTTAATCATATATACTTATAAATACTTAACCTTTCCTTGAATACACTAAGCCTCAATCGCAGGCGAAACCTTACAATTACAGCTACTTCCGTATGACTACATACATAACTTAGTTTCTACTTGTGTTACATATATATGTATAATGAGTAACTACTTGTTTTACATACTCATATATACATGCATAGAATACACGTGCCGAGTTTGTTACATACATACATACATATATTCATGCCTCTACATCCCTAACGGTACGATCCCCAACTGGAACGATCCTGACAAATCTCTTGCTTCACTCACATCTATTAACCTACTCATACATGCTCTTCTGTTCTTCACACTACGTACACCCGTATTGAAAAGAATGTCTCCAGTTTGACTTGAATTAATAATAATAATATTTGGACATTATTATACCAATTGAACTAGCCCCTTGGTAAGTATATTTAAGACTGTGACTGTGTTAAGGGTACTAGTCAACGTATATTTAAGTAATATATGCTTATTATATATAGATAAATACATATATAGCATATATAATCAACGACCAGACTGGAAAGCAGTAGGAAAGCGTAGTTCTTAACTCTGCCTCCACCGGGAATCGAACCCGCGGCCTCACGATTAGCGTTAAGATGTCTAACTGATCGCGCCACGGAAGTCGTCTATTATTATTTACAATATGCAGCTGGTAACATTTTAAAATTCCGTATCAGCACAGAACTAAGTAAGAACTCGTGCAGATTAATTGCATCTAAGCTGTGCACGTATAAACTAAGTAAAGTTACTTGGTTCAGTAACTTAAGTTCTAAGTGAGATATGTGAGGTTAGGTCGGTGAGGGAAAACACTAACAATGTTAGGTATACCTCTGAATTCATACATATATACTCGTATGTACAGTTAGCGCTAAAAGTGTAGTCCCAGTAACGTTTTATAAGGGATACGTTGATAAGAACAAAAGACAATATTTTTCATTTCGTACGTAAGTACTCAAACGTATAGTGGCTATTACAATGCATAGTGGCGCCAGATTTAAAATATAAAATATTGTCTTTTGTTCTTATAAATTTAAACCTTATAAAAAGTTATTAGGACTGCAATTTTAGCCCTGACTGGACATATGTATGTATGCATCAATTTAATTGAATGTTAGAATTAAAAACAAAAAGTGTGATAAGGGAAGGTTACGGTTTGAAAGAAGATGTAGTGACTGAGATTGAAAAGGGCGTGCTTCGATGGTTTGGACATGTTATGCGGATAAATGATAGTAGATTGTCGTAGGGGCCGGCCCGATAAGACTAATGACAGTCAAACAGACGCCATATTGAAAAAGGGTGACGTTAGAAGTAAGTACCTATAACCACCGAATGTGTATGAGTGTCAATGAAGTGAAAGTGGTTTGTCAGGATCGGGACAAATAGGGATCTGTGATCTCTGCCAACCCCTCTCCAGTTTCAGTTTAAGTAATATTATATATACTTACATATATAAGGGTAATAAGAATTGTAATAAAGTCTTACTTTACTAAAGTTGTTTGTTTAAAAAACTAACTTGAAGTTTCAAGTTTGTGTTTGTTGGTTTTCTATTCACCTTATTTGGAAGGTGCAACTTGAAAAACTTATTTAACTTAGCCCGTATCTGAGTTTGGAACTAATTTGCTGTGTTGCCCAATGTGGTAGATAGAATTACGATGTTCAAAAAGATTTAGTTACGGCAAATTCCTTTTGTAGTTAGATACAACCTCAGAATTGATAAATCTTCTCAGTAACTTTGAGATTAATTTTTGGCAAAGTATAAATATATAACATATATTTAATGACTTATCTATAACCACTATTCCCTATTTAAGCCATTATCACTCACTAATACATACACATCACGCCCTTTCCCCTGCAGAGGGGTAGGTAGAGCTCAATGATGCCCATTTTGTCTCTATACTATACTATTATTTTATACGTATCACCATTCTTATAGCGTTATTACACTTTCGGAGAATCTATCCACCCAAAAAAGCATAGAAGGTTGTGAATGTATGAAGGTTGTTTTCAAACATTTATTTGGTTACCCCTTCCCCAAAATAGGTTACACAAAATTGGTCCCAAGAAACCGCAGGATCAAAGGCGACCCGTAGTACGTGAGCGACTACGATTTTGCCGTAGTCATCAAGTTCAGTAATCGATACTACGGGCCGCGTAAGGTTTCCTGCAAAACCTTATAAATACCTGACCTTAACTTATGTGCTGGCTTACTGCCCCTACACGTTAATACCTCGGGTATCATGTTACTACACGGTTCATTAGTCCTGTCTCTTGTGTATGTGTGTATGTTTACATATACATTACATACATACATACACATCACGATTCCCTGGTAAGCAGAGATCACGGATTCTCATACCAAGTATACAGGGTGGCGCATTCAAAACGGTCAGTATGGGAAAGTCTGAAACTAGAAGAGATACGAAGATTTGTTCTTAGGAACCATGTCACCGATTTTGATAAAAAGAAAAACTGCATTCATACTTTCTTTGAAAAAACAACTGTATCCAGTACGGGAATCGAACCTGGTTGCTTTGAAAAAATAAATTGGCCCTTTTCACTTTTTCTTTTTAAATATCGATTGTGTAGGTCTTAAGCTGTAAATGTCTCTATGAAACATGGTGTCGAAAATGAATAAAATGCATTGTTTTGGCATACTTTAGTTTATCATAGTACTTAGGTTTTCTAAGTGACCACCGTTGTTTTCCATACAATATTCAACACGTTTAGGTAACGATCTTACTATTGAATTTTGTATTTTCATGTGGTGAATTTGCGTTAAATTTGACTCTATTGCTAGCTTTAGGTCTTCAAGGGTGTCATAGCTTGTTTTGTAAAATTCATCCTTAACGTAACCCCACAAGGAATTTTCTAATATGGTTTAACACGTCACTTTAAGTGGACTTTTCAATAGATTGTTAGTTTTTGCTTACTGTAGAATAACAAAACCTCCTTAAAGGATTAATGCAATGCTAATGCCACATGATATGGTGTATGTAACAAGTAGGGAAGTACAAAACTACAAACAGCCTTAGCGACAATTTTACATGTCTGTTGAATATTATTACGATGTATGTAAACTACTATGATAAACTAAAGTACGCCAAAACAATGCATTTTATTCATTTTCGACACCATGTTTCATAGAGACATTTACAGCTTAAGACCTACACAATCGATATTGAAAAAGAAAAAGTGAAAAGGGCCAATTTATTTTTTTAAAGCAACCGGGTTCGATTCCCGTACTGGATACAGTTGTTTTTCCAAAGAAAGTATGAATGCAGTTTTTCTTTTTATCAAAATCGGTGACATGGTTCCTAAGAACAAATCTTCGTATCTCTTCTAGTTTCAGACTTTCCCATACTGACCGTTTTGAATGCGCCACCCTGTATATAATATTACTTGAATTGAAACTGTAGAGGGGTTGGCAGAGATAACGGATCCCTATCTGTCCCGATCCTGACAAACCACTTTCACTTCATTGACAGTCATACACATTCAGCGGTTATAGGTACTTTTAGGGCCACCATATGTCAATACATTCAATATAGTGTTTATCTTACTGTCATATGTCTTATTTGGCCTGCTCCAACGTTACCCTCCTTCTGATTCACCCATACATTTATATCCCGTGCTAGTCTGAGACGTAAAGATAATGCTAAGTAACCGCTTTAACGATATGATGGGTTAGGTCCATCTCCAAAGGTAGTAATTCTATGGCCAGCTCGAACCCACGTGTTGACCAGATAGTCAGTACCCAATGTGACAGTTGGTAAGCCATGTCGCCATTTACAAGCACTGAATATTACTTGTTCGGAGAACAGATAGGTTTCCTCACGATTTTTTCCCTTACCGTAATATTCGATGCATTTCGTAAATGTATTATTATTACGAAAATGTGCATAGAAATAGCAGATATTCAATACTCAATGTAACAGGTAGCAAGCCATGTCACCATTTACAAGCTTTGACTATTACTCATTCGGGTAACAGGTAGATTTTCTCTCTCATCTTATTATTCAGTGCATCTTGCAAATGTATTTTTATATTTTTCCAAAATATAATAGTTAAAACTCCAGCCTGCTTCAATTTATTTTCCATATTATACTATAGTAGTACCTATAACCTCCGAGTGTGTATGAGTGTTAATGAAGCGAAAGAGGTCTGTCAGAATCGGGACTAATGAGGATCCGTAATCTCTGGCTACCCCTCTAAAGGGAATCAGGCGTGATGTGTATGTATGTTTCCAAAATATAATACTTAAAACTTCAGTTTACTTCAATTTATCTCCTATATTACACCCTGAGACTTCAAACACTCAAATCAAAGCCCCAATTACGAAATAATTCGGAGCTTCCGAATTCCATAGGAGACAAAGTTCGCCCCATTCCAATCAGGAATATTGATTAGAATCACACCCCAGTTCAACGGTGAATACATTATACCCCACCGAATTGCCATTATTATTGTAAACAAACTTAACTTTTCAAATAATATATATTTATGCCTTTAAATAATTTTCGTAAACTTCTCCTTGGACATTTACATTTTATAATATACATACATTTATATTAATACCCAATTTAATAACATACATTAGTTTTAATAAAATTATCAATCTAATTTGATTTATTTTAAAATTTAGTTTATGTTAAAGACATATTTTTTCATGAAAATTGTTTTGTTTTACTTTCAATAACCGATTTTATGATCCTTATGTTGAATAAAAAGATTTTTATTTCATTTCATATACATTCACGTCTTCTTAACCCTTTAGGGGTGGACAGAACCTTAGGCACGTGAAAAACATCTAAATGACAATTTTTAGCATGAATATTGTGGTCGTGATATATAACGGAACGATGGGAATAGCCATCGCCCATCGCCTAATAGATAATTTTTACCCCTAGTCTCTTAGTCGCCTCCTACGAAATGCTGAAAGAACGGAAGAGTTACAATTATTTTTTAAGTGACAGACTAGCACTGGAAAGTTATAAAATATACTTGGCGTTTAATACCTTTTGGAGTGTAGAACATTACAAATAAATTTTGATGAGCATTTAAGATTTATACTGTGTTTCTGCATTATCTGTTTATATTTATACATATTAATTATTGAAAAAAGATGATTTATATACTACATCCAATTCCAATTGAAATAACGTACAGGAGAGGCAGCTAGTTTGCTATGTATTCACATTCCATACAAGCACTAAAGCTATAAATATTCGAGTCTACAAGTTACGCTTATCTGATTAACATGTGGACTCAAGGTGGTCATCGAATCACTAACTACACAATTACGGTTATGGATACGCGAACCTCTGTCTATCCTTCAAGGCTTTCATAGTGGTAAAAGTCAGACACAAAATCTTTGTATTGCTGAGTCCATTTAGTTCTTTGATAAAAAGTAAGAAGAATTCGTCTAGGAATACTGAAAGAGGTGACGAAGAGACCAATGGCCCATATTGATAAGGTTTTATACTTTGAAATAGCTCTGGTAAAATTTTCCCATACTAATAAATAAGTAGCTATGACCGACGTGTAAATACGTAGAGATGGACGGATATGCAGTATATTTCTACTTACCCTTTCAAAAGATAACTAACGTAATCTTTGTATATTTAAAACGGAAGTTTGCCTTAATGAATACCCAAATAACAACAAACAAACGCATTCACGACCATTAACCCTTGCGGGGTAGTCAGAGGTTCAGGTTTCCATCTCCGCAATTGCGAAGGTAGTAATTCTATGAACACCTCGAACCCACGTGTTAACCAGACAGTCAGTACTTATTGTGACAGGTGGTCAGCCATGTCACCATTTACAAGCACTAACTATTACCTGTTCGACGATGTTTTCCCTCACCGTATAATTCGATATCCAAATAACCTATAACCCTATAACCACCGAGTGTGTATGAGGAGGTGTATGAGTGTCAATGAAGCGAAAGTGGTTTATCAGGATCGGGACACATGGAGATCCGAGATCTCTGCCTACCCCTCTACAGGGAATCAGGCATGATAAGTTTGTATGTATGAAAACGCAATATCAAGCAATAATAATTAGCTTAATTGGAAGTTTAAATAGTAATATCGGGTCGAACAGTAAGTGTGATATGAATATTAAATGAATCGCATAAATTGACACCATTTTGCGGGAAAATTTATGCATTTATTTGGTTCATAAACAATTGGGTCAACCCAGTCAGGAAAGGGGGATTAATATATTCATACATACACATATCGTCACGTCAGTAAATTGCGAACGCATAATATATGTATATCAGCGGGTACCTTACGTTACTTTTAGTTATACATATTATTAACTATTTATACATACATACATGAACAACGCCTAATTTCTTATAGACCTAACCAGAGGCAGAGATCGCAAATCCCTATCTGTTCACCATACACCGTCTCATAGACACTCGTATACATTTACTATACTACTCCTACTAAGAATCACTATTGGGATTTTCATAGCATTGTCGTGGAATATTACTCCCAGGTCGCTAGTCTATCGCCTCATAGAGTTATTCACAACAGAGTCAATAATATTACAACGAAATATGCAAGCTACAAACTTTGTATTTCGTTTACATGTAAAACATTATGAAAGAACCTATCTTTAATCTATTATTATACAGGATAGATTCACCATCTTTAATTTTGGGTACTGGTTTGTTTAACCTAAGTTTAAGGTGACCAAAGACCTTTGTAAACACTTGGTCACTCAAACCTTTGACCACTTGACTACCCCGAAATCGTGACCTTTTCGTGGTACAAAAGACCTTAGTTGTTGACCCTTTTTGTTGACATGGCAAATCAGCTGTGAAATTATATTTAGCTCGTACTAAGCTGATAAGCCCTTGAACTTATTTTATTGTTCAATTGACGAAGATAAAGTAATTTTATGTTATTGGATTGCACGAATATCTTTAATTTACATGTTTATGTTATTCAATTTTCGAAATGTTATTCTGGATTTTGTAATAATGCGTATTATGGCCAACTTCTTCATTGAAACTGAATAAAATTATTAATATTATTAAGTAGAGTTTCATGACAAATTAGTTCAGTTTATAATAGCATCAAGATATCAAGAGATATAGAAAATATTTATTTAGTTAATTATGAGTATTTATAAGATATGCTATGCTACGAGTAGTTTTCAATTATTTTATTTTCCTTCGAACAATAAACTCGTATTTCAGATACACAAAATCAGATCTTCGAACATACTATTAAATAATCCAAAATAAAACTATACTACTTACTCAGTTTCGTTGTTTTCAAATATGACATGGCCCTTGGTATCTTCATACTGGACCCCTGCTTTAGCCGTCCCATCCTCAGTCCAGTAAGGGATCCTGACCTTCCCTCTAGCCCCTGCAGTCCTCACCACGCGGAGCCCATAAGTCCCCACCGACTCCGTCAACTCAAAGTCCCGTTGCGGGAACGAAAACACACCAGAATGGTCGTCATCCATGATCACCACCGTTGCTGATGAAGGCGACGCCAAAATCGCACCCTTAGGAGAGCAGAGACGAACGTAAAAATGCTCGTCCTCCTCAAAAACATCGTCATCTATGACCTGGACACTAAAGGTCTTTTCTGTTTCACCAGGTTTGAAGATAAGGGTTCCTTGAGCAGCAACGTAGTCGGAACCAGCCTCCGCAGTGCCATCTTCAGTCGTGTACTGCACTTGGATCTCACCACTCAAGTCACCGCCTCTGACTACTCTTACGTCGAAGGATCCACAGTTTTCCATCACGGTGTAATGGTCGGGGTCGAAACGGACGTGAGGGCTTTTGTGTTCCGCGGACAGAGTGAGTGAACCTCGTCTCTGCAGCTCCGCTTTCACCTCACTCAAGTCGCTTTGAGCTCTTTCTGATATTTTGCGAGCGAAGTCACCTCCCCCTGTCATTTTCCTGGTCGCGAACACACGGTAAAAGGCCCTTGATTTGGGCCCTCTGGACATGAGAGTTTCCAAGGCCATCCGCTCCACAGTTTCCAAGTCTTCTTCTGGGTGCTGCCGCCTCAACTCTTTCAACACATTCACGTAATCCCTTCGAGATTTCTCAATCTCTCGGCCGTCTTCGTCATCAGACGCGAAATCCTCTCCCGGCTTAAGGGCCATTTCCACTGAACCATCGCCCTCCACTTCCACTATGACCCCTCGTTCATTCACTCTGTACCCTTTCTTCAAGTACTTGTACATCAAAAGCCTCCTGTCCGCTATGTAAGCCGTGATAACAGTCGCCGGGAAGAACAGGAACGTGACTAGCCCCTCCCACACATCCACCCGATTCGGAGAGATCACAGCCAGAATGAGGTACAGCCACACGTAGGCGAACACCGACCAGGTGGCCGTCACCATGAACACTCGCAGGTGCTTGATCTTGCGCACCTCCCCCTCCGGGATCACCGCGACGCAGATGCCGATGATGACGAACAGGTTGTACGCGGCGGACCCAACTATAGTCCCCGGGCCCAAGTCCCCGGCCTCAAAGTTCTTCCCGGCTATCTCTATGACGGACAACAATATCTCCGGGGCGCTAGACCCTAAGGCCATCAGGGTCAAGTTAGCAACGGTCTCATTCCACACCCGGACCACAACAATATGATCGCCACCATTGCGCCGCACACGCACTTCCTTCTCCCTGGAGGTGATCACCTCTATGGCAGCCATGAACCGGTCGGACACGATGGAGACGCCGATGAAGAGGTACATGAGCGCGAGGAAGTAGGTGATGCCGCGGAGGGCGAGTTCGATCGCCGGGACGTCCTCGAGAGGGCGCCAGGCCGGGAGCACCAGGCCGTCGTAGCAGAGGAGGACGCGCGAGGAGGCGTTGCGGGGCGCGGCGGGGGGCCTCTCCGCGCGGGCCACCACGCAGCAGGCAGCTAGCGCGGCGAGCGCGGCCCTCATCCCGTTAGCTGTCGTCCGCCATCCGCACCGGCGCTCCGCTCGGCGGCCGCCCGACTACTGGCGACCCGCGCCGCCCGCCCCGCGCTGCACTCTCCACTACCCCGCGGCGGTGCACGCTCTTCCCCAATATCGCACCAGGAACTGAATACATTATTTACTCTCGCCAGACACTTCTTGTTGGCGCTCAAGGAGGTAATACTTGGAATGTAATAGGTATGTTGGTTGTACTATAACTACTAAGTATGTGAAAGTAAAAGATGTTAATAATGTAGATGTTATTGACTATCATTTAAGATATAAACCGTGATATTAAGCTAGCTCTTACTGTGATACAATTGTTTACATGTATGTATCATTTATAGGTCCATTCATAAAGTCGTTTGAGTAAAAATGCAAAGTTTTAAAATAGATATGTGTACTATTTGGCAGTGGACCAGAATCGTAGGAGCCTAAAATATTCGGCCGGAGAGTGGTCGCTTTTGTTTCAATTGCGGAGCGAGCAATTAATAATTATGCCGCTCTCAATCTCATATGATTTCAATGTCACGCAGTGTTTTGTTTCATTGGCACAATTTGCCCAATTCATAACATAGAATGCGGCGTCCCGTTTCCGAAATACTCGTTTGTTAGCTTTTACTTTTATTTACAATTGTATTCACATGAATATAATCAATAAATAAATAATGAGTAAAATAAAAAAGCGAATCTGCATATTTAATCCTTAAAATGGAATAGATAACATGATTTGATATGGCATACATACTTAATAGAATGAAATACTTGAAACAAGAGGAAAGATTCTAATTTCAGGTATTGATAACGTTTACTAATCCTTCACCTCATCAACAAAGAAAATTACTTCGAGCTCATTCAAGCAAGCTCCTGTCTCTCCAGAAAAGGGTTAAAGTCGTAACAGTTACGATATTACGTATATTAGTACATTATAACTTAACTACTAACGTAAAGTTTTCAATAACACAACCTTATGTTTAACGAAATCATAAAACTTTCTAGCTAGTCTACTTTCTAATATGACTGTCATATAATATGATAAAATGAACCAGTACGTATAATATCAGAAATTTACTATCGTCTTTTTTATTATTAGAGCCGTATAAACTGGAACTTAAAAAGAATGCTAACTAGCTGCCATTCTTCCCGGCATGTCGTAGGAGGCGACTAAAACTAAACTAAAGGACGAGGGGTAATTGGAATCTATTGGGCAATGTGATAGCAACCATTAAACAAGGTTCCATAGGGTCACCCCAATATTCGAGATATAATCGTGTTTCCGAGGTTCTTTCCAACTTAAAAGTGATTAAAGGACGTGAATGTATATGTATCATATTAGAACAGCAATACATACATACACATCACGCCTGATTCTCTGTAGAGGGATAGGCAGAGATCACAGATCTTATATTTTACTATATTAAATCAACTCATAAAACTAAATATACAGTGTAAGAGTTATTTTGTAAGATGAAAATAAATCAGGATCTAGGGGCACTAATTTAACTGCTAAGCATAAAGCGTACTATAAAACTTAGGGAAACCTAGATTAAGTCTTTTATTAGTACTTTAAACAAACTCTAGTCTGGGTTTGTATATCTAGTAAAGACATATCACGACTAGCTTCCTATCAAGGGGAAGGCAGAGATTATAGATCCCATTTCTTGGAAACCTGTTAAACCACTTTCGTTTCATTGATCACTCATACACTACATTCATACTTCTAACGTCACCATTTTTCAATAGGTCGTCTATCTGACCGTCATATGTTTTATTTGGCCGACTTTGTTATTTAATATACTTACTTATAGATAGTATAGATTCCATTTTACCCTAACTTGCATCAACCAGAAAGAAAACAGCTAGTTACATACATACATATATTGTAGCCTCTACATCCCCAACAGGATAGGCAGAGACTATTTGATCGCCACCTATAACGATGATAACAAATCTCATACTTCATTTACCCATTTACCTTCTAATATATGCTCTTCTGTTATTCACACTAGACATAATAATGTCTCCAATTCGATTATTATTGCTGATTACCATTCTTTCAATTCGACGTAGCTAAGTTGTTTAACTCAGTATCAGTGGGCACAGAGTTCAAATCCCGCTTGAGCATGTACCAATGGAAATGAAGTTGAATGAATTTCTGTGTACATTTTCGTAATAAAAACACATTTACGAAATGCGTCGAATACTACGGTGAGGGAAATCATCTTGAGAAAACTACCTGTTCCCCGAACAGGTAATACTTAGTGCTTGTGAATGATGACATAACTTACCACCTGTCACATTGAGTACTAACTATCTAGTCAACACGTGGGTTCGAAGTGGCATAGAATTACGACCTTCGCGATTGCGGAGATGGACGCCTGAACATCTGACTACCCCGCAAGGGTTTATGGTCGTGAAGCCTTTGTTTTGTCTTTTACCATTCTTTAATCCCAGATTAAGTTAAGAACTTCTGAGGCCATAATTTCAAAGAGACTGACCGAACGAACAATTAGGAGCTTCTTAAGATGAATGGAAGGACTCAATTGTGACGTAATGAATGAAAGAGATTTATGGAGCTACTCAATCCTTTCTTATCAAAGATGGAGTCGGATTTAATGTTGAGATGTTTTTGGGGGACGAGTTAGAAACCCGTGCGAGTTTGGGACGTAAAAATAATACTAATTGACGACCTCCATGGTGCGATTGGTTAACCACCTGAACGCAAATCATGAGGTTCGATTCCCGGTGGAGGCAGAGTTAAAAATACGCGTTTTTTCAACTTTCCAGTCTGGTCGTTGTTTTTATAGACTATATATATATATATATATATATGCATTTATCTATATACAATAAGTATATATTTCTCTAATATACGTTGACAAGTACCCTTAACACAAGTCTTATATGAACTTACCAAGGGGCTAGTTCAATTGGTGTTATAGAGTTCCAAAAATGTCGTGGGAGGCGACTAAGGTACTAAGGGTAAATGGAATCTATTGGGGGATGGGCTAGTGACCTGTCACTATTGTTTCATAAGATATCTCAACCACAATATTCGTGTTCAGAAATGACTTAGGAGATATCATAATTGGATATTATCATGTCTCTTTTGTTTCTGTCCACCCATAAAGTGGTTTAAGGACGTGAATGTATATGTAGTACGATATTGTGATGCAGGACTTGCTGGCCACCCCGAAAGGTTTAAAAGACACAAATAGAGGATATCACTACATAGTATAAAATAAAGTCGCTTTCTCTGTCCCTATGTCCCTTTGTATGCTTAAATCTTTGAAACTACGCAACGGATTTTGATGCGGTTATTTTTTATAGATAGAGTGATTCAAGGGAAAGGTTTATATGTATAATAACGTCCATTAAACAGTGGAGGAGGCTATATATTTTATACCCGTGCGAAGCCGGAGCGGGTCACTAGTTATTGATAAATAAACATGTTATTCGAAGTTTCTATCATTCTACTGACGTCCAAAACTATAACGGGATTCATATTAAATTTGAATAACAGAAATGCATGTATGAGAAGGTTAATGGGTGTGAGTGACGCGAGAGCTTTGTTAGGATCGATCAAAGGGGTAATTTATTATCTCTGTCGATCTGTTTGAGATGTAGAGGTATAAATATATGTATATGTGTAAATACTGCTACTCTCCCTGCTGGCAGTGATTTGACTTAAACATTTTATTAATAGATTTATTATTCATTCATTTATAAATAATTTAGTTTATATTCATGTGAATACAGTTGTAAATACGCATTGTATTTTACGTATTTCTCCGTTTTATGTTCATTTATTATATATTAATTAAATTAAGAATCACTACATAGTATAAAACAAAGTCGCTTTCTCTGTCCCTATGTCCCTTTGTATACTTAAATCTTTGAATCTATGCAACGGATTTTCATGCGGTTTTTTTAATAGATAGAGTGATTCAAGAGGATGGTTTATATGTATAATAACAACAATTAAATAGTGAAATAGGCTATATATTTTATACCCGTGCGAAGCCGGAGCGGGTCGCTAGTATTAATTAAATTAAGAAATATATGTCTGGAGTTAACAAACCGCAAAATATAATCCAATCTTCAATCAAATTACACAGAATCTCAAGGAAATTTCTTAATTACTTGGCCAATGATTAATGAAGAACAATTAGTTATACAAATATCTAAAGTTAATAAGAGAATTTAACGAAAGTACTGTTGAAGTCTTAGCTTTAAAAAATATATTATAGCGATAGCTAGTGACCCACTCCGGCTTTGCACGGGTATAAAATATATAACTCCACTAGTTATTTAAAGTATGTTATTATACATATAAACCTTCCTGTTGAATCACTCTATCTATTAAAAAACGCATCAAAATCCGTTGCGTAGTTAAAGCATACAAATCATACAAAGGGACATGGGGACAGAGAAAGCGACTTTGTTTTATACTATGTAGTGATTCACATCCTTCAATGCGTTTAAGGACAGGCAGGACCTCGGAGACACTAAATCACCCAGGTCATTGTTGATTACCGGGAGTGTAATAGAATATTGATGACAGGTTGCTAGTTCATCATTTTGCACTAAGACTTCGTTATTCGCCTTTTACGACACAGCTGTAAGAAGGATACTAAATCAAACTTTATTTAACTTAAGAAAATTAGATAAACTATATATACATATAGGTTATATGTTTGTTTTTATGGACATAAGGTGTATGTATGTGTGTATTTGTAACGAATAATTATTTTTTATTAAAAAAGAAAGAAAGAGAGAAAACTAGTTTATTCACTGCATATTGCAATTTACATTACAACACAATACAAACATTTAAGCAAAAATGGAAACCTTGATGCAGTGAAAAAATTACACGTTACACATACATACATTGTACACCCTAACCATATGTATATTGGGATAAGTAAAATACATCCCAATTATTCCCTTCCCTTACAACTCTTTCTCTTCATCTCCATCTATAAACCTCCACATACACACTCGGTCCAATTAGTATAAATCCCCGCATCATTACCACCCTTATAAATAAAGGCTTCGACGGAAAACGATTTAGCACTCCTTTGTTGCGAGTCTATTAGTGTCACCGGGGCTTAATTACGACGTGCTACACGCGGCAGTTGTCCCGTGCTAGTCTGGGACGTAAAAAGAATGCTAACTAGCTGCCATTACATACATTACATAACATCGCTTCACGACTTGTGTATGCACACTCCCTTTTTTATTAAGGCACGGTAGTCAGAGGCTTGAGTGCCCATCTCCGACATTTCGAAGGCATGTTATAATAGTCAGGTTAGTGATAGGTAGTGAATCGTATCGCCGTATACAGGCACTGACTATTACCTATTCCTCACGATATTTTTCGTATCAGTTAGCGACTGTAAATTATGTACATAATAATAATAATAAGCGTTTATTTACGGCCACAAAAACATACACAATACAAAACGTTTACAATAAAAAACTTATAAACTAGGGGGTATAACTTGTATATGTTATAGTCGCAGCAAAAGCGTTCTAACTCAGCTGGGTATGTTGCGTCTGGTGGCAAACGCAACGCCGGTTTTATGAAGAAAATAAAATAAAATCATAGTTTTTGATTTCACAAATTGGGCCTTGTCAGAGCCAGGATTCGAACCTAGGACCTGTAAAAAAACGGAAGCTTTACCCACTTGGTTACAGCTGCTATTCTTAATATTAATTATACGTTTTATTATCATATTTAATATGACATTAGGAAAACTCGTAATAGTCACTTCCTACGACAAGACGGTAAGAACGGCAGCTAGTTAGCATTTTTTAACGTCTCAGACTAGCAGGGAACCTAAACCGAAATTATTTAGCCGTGTAAATACTTCTAGCAGAAATTCAGTACCTAACTTTTGTATAGCCTTAAGCCGTGGTGAATTCAGGCGAATGTAATTGGTCCTTAAGCCGCCGTACTGTTATGAAGTTAATACTTCGAACGTTAAATGGCCTGAATAAGGTAAAATATAATTTAATACTTGAGAATACCTGGAAAAGGCAAAATTTATACTCATTTACATAATAATTTATGATAGAATGTGAAAAATGTCTCGGAGTTTCTGTCCATGCCAAAAGGATTAAAGGACATGAATGTATGTATATGTATAATACTGCGCCTGTCCCTCAAGTATCTAACTACGTATACTAAGTACTAGCACTAATCTCTACACACATACATATCAAAATCAAAATCTATTTCTAGATCTTAATCTAAGTTAAAGGGTCTCAACATGGTCTGCCGTCATGCTTCGGCGTACAAATGAAATTATAAAAATGTCAAGATTAAAATAGTTTAAATTACAATGCAATTAAAATTAAAGATATAAATTATAAATCAAAAGTATAAATAGTCAATAATGTCAATATAGTTTAAATGCATCATCTAATTATCGCTAAAGCGATTTATCATTAAAAAATTCTTTAATAGAATAGTAAGCTCTGTCTAGTAGGAGCATACAAATATACATATATACATGCCTCTACGTCCCCAACGGGATAGGCAGAGACTATCGATAGCCACCTGGAACGGGTGACAAATCTCTTTTGCTTCCCTTACACCCATTAACCTTCTCATACATGCTCTTCTGTTCTTCATCCTACTACACCTTATAAACGATTTATAGTAACATTAAATCCATATTTATATATAGGTATATGTATTAAAAGTGTATGATCGACGAAAGGAATATACGTATATGTGGGTGAACTGCAAGGAAGATTACGTAGGTGCCGGTCCAATAAGATATATGACAGTCAAATAGACGCCATATTGAAAAAGAGTGACGTTAGAAGTACCTATAACGGCCGAGTGTATGAGGAGGTGTATTAGTGTCAATGAAGCGAATGTGATCTGTCAGGATCGGGATATATGCGATCGTGATGTGTATGTATGTATGTCAATGAATCGGAAGTAGTTTGTCAAATAGGGAGCCACGTTCACTGCCTACCCCTCAATAGGGAAATAGGCGTGATGTGTATGTACATATGTAATCTTAAATCGATTGAAAGATATGAAAAATTACTTTATAGTAAAACTCGTTCAGTAGTAGTAGTAACATTTAACTATAGCTAAAAATACGTAAATTTTAATAATAATAATAATAAAAGCGTTTATTGACGGGCACAAAAACATACACAATATAAAACGTTTACAATAAAAAACTTACAAACTAAGGGGTATAACTTGTGCATGTTATTGTCGCAGCAAAAGGGTTCTAATCAGCTGGGTATGTTGCGTCTGGTGGCAAACGCGACGCTGGTTTTATGTCAGAACCACTGGAGAGCAACGTTTATATTTTAAAGAAAATAGTTAAATAGAGTGCTACGTAAATAAACAGTATAAAACATATACATAGATTTTATTAATATACATAGATATAAGATATGATAACATGTGTGTGGATAGCATATGCAAAGATTTATTTTTTTAGGCTCTTGCTTAATAATTTAACTGTTAAGAAAAGTAGATAGTTACCGTTATTTCAGTACCAGAGCAGCATCAAATAAAGTCGTTAAGCCCAGTCAGATAAAGTTCCCTCAATTGACTTTCTCTAAAGAGATTACGAGACAAAAGCCCAAATTCTCTTTCAGATGGCCATTTCATCACCCTTACAAATGTGGACGAAAAGATAAAATAAAGACTAAAGATTAAAAATGTTAAGCTACTTTGGTCTTGGTCAGTATTTGGATGGGTGACCGTATTAGTGTTTTTGTGTGGGAAAAATGTTATTGTAGTATCCTACCTATTTTTCGTATTTGTGTATACTATAATAAAATAGTTATAAGCATTTATATATGTTAGGATTGAGACATCCGTGATCTCTACCTACCCATCTACAGGGAAACGGGAGTGAAATGTGGTATGTGTTATTAATAACAAAAATTTCAATAATAAAACTTTAACATACGAAAAGACATTTCGTATCTCTATTCACCCCAAAAGGGATAAAGTCGTAATTATATTTGACTTTAGCTCAACGAAAAACATTAGCTTCATTCCTATCCTACAATTAGGTTACACGAGACAGTACCATCAAGCTTTTCTCTCTAGGGGATAAGCAGAGCAGCGAAACTCACAAGATAATAATGGAAATGTACTTTAGAAAACAATGCTAGAACATCTACTGGTCTTATATTATCACGACTGTTTACTTGGAGGGATGGACAGAACTTCTTAGCTCTTAACTACATAGTAATAATTGCTTTCCCGTGTTACTCTGGGAAATAAAAAGAATGATAACTAACTGCGGTACAACCCAAATGTTCAAAGAGACGACTATAGGACTAAGGGTAAATATATTATAATAAATAAAATAATAATATTTGGACAGTGTTACACCAATTGAACTAGCCCCTTGGTAAGTACATTTAAGACTTGTGTTAAGGGTACTAGTCAACGTATGTTTAAGAAATATATAATTATTATAGATAAATACATATATAGCATATATAATCAACGACCAGACTGGAAAGCAGTAGAAAAGCGTAGTTCTTAACTCTGCCACCACCGGGAATCGAACCCGGGACACCACGATTAGCGTTCAGAGGTGTCTAACCGATCGCGCCACGGAGGTCGTCAAATGATATGTAACATTGGTGACAGGTTGCTATTCTATCGCCGAACAGGTTCAATTAACCCCTAGTCTCTCAGTCGCGTCCTACGATATGCCAGGAAGAACATCAGCTATTTTGCATTGTTTTTCGTCCAAGACTATGACGGGACAATATCAATAATGAACGTAAATAAAAATAAATATATCATAGTTTCAAGAGATTCGCGATTTATACTCATGATTAATAACTAACGGGACTTATCGCGTATGTTTTTATATAATAAAGTTACCTTTATTGGTTAATTTAAGGATAGATTTAAGATAAATTTAAGATTAATAAAGGTAACTTTATTATATAAAAACATACACGATAAGTCCCGTTAGTTATAAATCATGGATAAATATATCAATATTTATTCCCCAAATTTCTGACCACCTTAAAAGGGATTAAAGGCATAATTTTATATTGTACATACCTCTGAACAACTCTTTCAGGATGAAAGTCGTGACGTGTTACTAATGGGTTTTGTGAGATTTTTCCTCATCCTTTGAAAAGATACCTTTGTTTAACTCTGTACCATTTACACAGTTTTGGAGTCATTAATCATATGACCCCTTCTGAAATCTTAACTTAATCATATAGAACAGAAACTAAATGTATTTCGGCTCTAATAAACACGCTATACATATATATTCACGACTATTTATCCCTTTCGAGTTGGACAGAATCTCGGAGATATTACAACTTCTCGGTCACCTTTTAGCATAAAGCCTTTTATGGCTTTAGATGATGAATTGGAATAAAATATTGATGAATGGTTGCTAACCAATCACTCAAATATATTACATCTCTTAATTTCATGGTCCTGTGCTAGTCTGGGAGTTATAATAAATGTTATATAGCTGCCGTTCTTCCCCACAACTTTAGTAAGGATTTAGAGCTGAATAGAACGTATTAGAAAATGGGCTAGCAACCTGTTACCAATGTACCAATTAATGCCATCACAACCCTAATAATAAAAAGGACTTAGGAGCTTATAATATCTCAGGTTCTGCCCATACTGAAAGGGATTAGATGTCGTGATTGTATATGTAAGTACATAGTTTCTTATTGTTTTCTTACATACTATAAGAAATATCCACATGTAGCATTTTTATTGCGTCATGGTACTGCTTACCCCCTGTATCTTAAAAGGTAAATCATCCCAAATCAGATGAGAAGACGAGAGGCATTTACTTCAAACTAAACTCTATAGAGACCAGCCTATTTTGAACCCCAATTCAAACTAATCTCATAGAATCTAGAGGTCTAGTTAAATTGATTTTAATTCTGGCCCTCCGCCAATAAATTTCAAAAGAGTTATGACTCTAAATTCACGTTGATATCATTTTGAATTTATGGAACTGCATTTGTTAGTGATGGACATCACGTACACCATCCTTAAAGGGGTACATAGAACCACGATGCTAAAGTACAGTCATATATAGACATTCACGTCCTTTCATCCCTTTTGGTGTGGACAGAACCTCGGAGACACTATAATATTTTCTAAGTAACTTTTAGCATTAATATTGGGGTTGTAATGTCGGGTGGAACATTGGTGCTAGCCCATCGCCCAATAGGTTCTATTTACCCCTACTCAGATATTAATAAAATGATAAGTAAAGGTAATCATAATTCATGCTTACATACGTTATATTCATACATGTACTTCCCTGTAGTATAAGCAGAAACTATATGCCACCTGGAACGATCCTGACAAATCTCATGCTTCACTCACACCCATCAACCTTCTCATACATGCGCTTGTGTTCTTCACACTTCTTACATCCACCTTTAAAAGAATGTTCTTTAAAGGACGTACGTAGAGATGTGAATATATGTATGTATGTATTAAACTATGATATTTATAAACTTATTATATGTATTATTAAAACCATAAATAGACTTGAGAAGATATATTTATATTTTAATATCGGTGCATTCTTTATAAGTAATAACACATCTAGAATTTAGCAGTACCTATAACAACCGAGTATATATGCAGAGTATGTACCAATTTTTCCAGGACCTGAAAATATATATAAAACGCGTTCACGACCATTAACCCTTGCGAGGTAGTCAGAGGTCCAGGTGTCCATCTCCGCTATTGCGAAGGTAGCAATTCTATAGCCATCTCGAGCCCACGTGTTGACCAGATAGACAGTACTCAATGTGACAGGTTGTAGGCCATGTCGCCATTTACAAGTACTAACTATTACCTGATCGGGGAACAGGTAGGTTTCCTCACGATGTTTTCCTTCACCGTATTACTACTTATCGCAAAATACTACATACCTACTCCGCTATAGAAAAACCAGAGCAAAACGTCTCATTAAACCATTGTCTTAAACCGTATTTTACGGCAAAATAATATGAATTTTACAGATAACAGCCCATAAATTCCTGTCTCAAGGAAAACCGAGATTTATTCCTAAAATGATTTGTTGCTAATTTATTACCTCGATTAAATTGAAATAAATTGTTATACGTGGCTTTTTTATGAAGTATCTTTTCGTTTTTATTATAAGTTAAAAAAATACAGCGTGGCGCATTCAAAACGGTCAGTATAGGAAAGTCTCAAACTATAAGAGATACGAAAATTTGTTCTTAGGAACCATGTCACTGATTTTGATAAAAATAAAAACTGCATTCATACTTTCTTTAAAATAATAACTGTATCCTGTACGGGTATCGAACCCGGTTGCTTTAAAAAAATAAACTCGCCCTTTTGGCTTTTTCTTTTTAAATAGCGATTGTGTAGGTCTTAAGCTGAAAATGTCACTATGAAACATGATGGCCAAAATGAATAAAATGCATTGTTTTGGCATAATATCATAGTTTATCATAGTAGTTTACATACACCGTTACAACACTCAACAATTTCAGAGATTTAAAATTGTCTCTATGGCTGCTTGTAGTTTTATACCTCTCTACTTGTTACATACACCATATCATGTAACATTAGCATTGCATTAATCCTTTTAGAAAGTTTTGTTATCTACAGTAATCAAACACAAACAAATTTATTGAAAAGTCCACTTAAAGTGACGTGTTAAACCATATTTGAAAATTTCTTGTCAGGTTACGTTAAGAATAAATTTTACAAAACAAGCTATGACACCGTGAAGACCTAAAAGTAGCAATAGAGGTAAATTTAATGCAAATTCACGACATGAAAAAACAAAATTCAATAGTAAGGTCGTTACCTAAACGTGTTGAATATTGTATTGAAAACAACGGTGGTCATTTAGAACACCTATTTTATTCATTTTGGACATCATGTTTCATAGAGACATTTACAGCTTAAGACCCACACAATCGATATTTAAAAAGAAAAAGTGAAAAGGGCAAGTTAATTTTTTCAAAGAAACCGGGTTCGATTACCGTCCTGGGTACAGTTGTTTTTTCAAAGAAAGTATGAATGCAGTTTTTATTTTTATCAAAATTGGTGACATGGTTCCGAAGAACAAATCTTCGTATCTCTTAAAGTTTCAGACTTCCCCATACTGACCGTTTTGAATGCGCCACCCTATATAGTGAAACATGGACTTTGAATGCTAAAAAACGGACTAGATACAAAAATAGTCAAACACAAATCTGACTACTTTGACGACCTCCGTGGTGCGATTGGTTAAGCACTTAAAAACGCTCGTGAGGTCCCGGGTTTGATTCCCGGTGGAGGCAGAGTTAAGAACTACGCTTATCATCTGATTTCCAGTCTTGTTGTTGATTAAATAGGCTGTTTATGTATTTAACACGTGGGTTTGAGGTGTCCATAAAATTACTACCTTCACAATTGCGGATATGGAAACCTGAACCTCTGACTACCCCGCAAGGGTTAATGGTCGTGAATGCGTTTGATTTTTTTTAATACATAATACTTATACATTTCTTAAATATACGTTGACATGAACTTACCAAGGGGCTAGTTCAATCAGTGTAATAGTGTCCTAAATCTATACTAATATTATAGAGCTGCAGAGTTTGTTTATTTGAACGCGTTAATCATAGGAACTACTGGTTCGAATTCAAAAATTATTTTTAAGTTAGATAGTCAATTTATTGAAGAAGGCTTTAGGGCAGGGATGCACAGACTTTTAAAGATTAGGGGCCACTCGGGTGAATTATGAACTGTTGGCGGGCCATTAGGTAATTAAAGACAATAAAGAATTAATAAAAATGTATTAAATTTAAAAAGAATTTATTAACTGCATGTGGCACTGCATAGTGCTTACAATCTTTTTTATATTTGGCTCAAATTTACTTGTAGCAGCACGTAAAACTGCTTCCAAACTTTCATTTGCAAGGCGGTTTCGATTTTTTGTTTTATTATTATTTAGTATTGAAAGTTTAGGCTATATAACATCACCCTGCTACTAATAGGAGCGATAATATAAAAATCAAATTATAATTACAGTGCCATCTATGTTTCATGTAATGAAAACTTCTGAAAAAATATAAATGTGGCAAATTATTTGATATTGCTTGTGTTATTATATATTACTACTCTGAAAAGGTTAACCGTCACTCAGATTTCCGACAATTACCGGAATTTTTACCGTTGTTCTTATGTCTAATACGGCTTACCGAGAAGAATGGAATAGAATACTGTCTAAACAGTATTCTAATGTACCAATTAAAGTTTCTCATAGTTCCTCCCTATGAATAACTCACAATGAAAAATTAAAAAAAAAATTAAAAAGGGTGATGTAGAAGTATAAGTGTAAATGAAGCGAAAATGGTTTCTCAGAATCAGGACACATGGGGATCTTTGATCTCTGCCTATCTTTATACAGGCAATCGGACCTGATATGTAATAAATATCAATCACATTAATTATCGGAAACAAGTACTGAAAAAGACGAAAATTGAAAGACAACTATGAACTTGTATATCTATTACCAATACAAAACAAATATGACCAACATCTTATCTACCGAAGCTCCTATCTACCCCAGTAGTTCAAAACGTGACGTAACACTCCGCCATATGTGAAGTGTTTGCAAGCATCTATAGAGAACAACTTTAGCCTCACTCCTGCTGGTTGCTGTTCGGAATACCTAAGCGCATTCCACTGATTTGTAGGACTAGATAGGTCTTTAGTTGTGGGACCTAGATAGAAAGAAACCAGCTGTCTTCTTAGCTTATTGTTGGTGACTACATTTGATTGGGTTGAGTATTTAGAACAATGACCAGAAATATTCCTATACATACATATATACCACACACATATACACCATAGTGTGTATATACGGCGATACAGTTCACTACCTATTATGTTTGGTGCTGTCTATATACAAAAACGCAGGCTTTGATAGGTTCATACTTAACATGCCTTCGAAATTTCGGAGATGGGCAATCAAGCCTCTGTCTGGGGTAGTCCGTACTAAAAAAGAGAGTTTATACACACAAGTCGTGAAGCGTATGTTATGTTAATATATGATGAAACGCTGAAAAATTGAGACGCTAAATGTTATTATAACTGATGAAAACGTAGTAAATTATTTAGTTAGTAATTTTTTTCTGAAACGTATGTAATTTATTATGTATGTTTATGTATATTCACGCTTCTACATTCGTAATGGAATAAGCAGAGACTATCGATCTTCACCTGGAAAACTCCTTACAAATCTCTTGCTTCACTCACATCCATTAACCTTCTCATACATGCTCTTCTGTTGTGCTTCTTATCTTCACGCTACGTACACCCACCTTGAGAATAATATCTATTATGTATTTGACTTCTACATGCTATATCTAAACTTTTAAATACATGTTTTAAGCTAAAGCTTAGTTTTAGGTAGAAAAAGCGGTTTTTTACTCCGGCAACACTGTTACGTTTAATCTTGAAACACTAAATGAGGTGTTTGAGAGAATGTGTTTTAACATTATTTTGAAAGGCTTTAAATTTAGACATGAACCTAGTTTTATTTTGTGGCTCTACTTGCGAGATAATGGATTGGAAACAGAATATTTATCTGGTATAATTCCGTGCTAGTCTGCCACGTAAAAATTTCCATAAATATTAGTTTTGTGATGTTATAAGGAATTGGCGACAGGTTGTTAACCCATCACCTAATAGATTCCAATCACCCCTTGTCCTTTAGTCACTTCCTATGACTTGTCGAAAAGAACGGCAGCTAGTCAGCATTATATTTATATCCCAGACTGATTGATAAAAGTATAAAAAATATTATCATTGTCGATTATGTAAACAAACCTCTATTCCATTCTAATCAGTGACATAAAAAGAATGCCAACTTGCTGCCGCTTTTACCGACATGTCATAGGAAGGGACAAGGAGTAAGTGTGATAATTTGGACAATGGACTAGCAACCATCAACCGATATTCTATAAAAATCCTTAACGAAATCTCGAATAGTTATTATACTATCTCCGAGATAAATAACAGATATATTTAATAAATAATAGATATATTTATAATTGCATGCTGGAATCGAACCCAGAACCTTTTTTAACAAATCCATAGACCCAGTACCTAAGCCACGCCTCTCTTCTAAATTGGTCACAATGCTAAGGAAAGTCTCGTCGGATAAAGCGGTGTAAGTTTCCACCAACTTTCAGTAGCAGACTGTTGAGAGTTTCCTTGAAACTGACTTGTTCAATTCGGCCTTCTATCTTGAAGCCGAGGTGGTGAAAATAAACGTTTTATATTGTACTTGCGATCTTTTTTCATACTTTGGAAGCAGGATAATATCTTCGTTATCGTTTTTAGCACTAATATTAGGGTTATGATAGCATATTGAAGTTTGATAACAGGTAACCAGAGGCCTTAGTTCATTAATGCTTTTTGCAAAATAAACAGTCTAATATTAGATCAGAAATAGTGCGAAATTGGTAATAGATTAGTTTAAAGTAACAAATTTCACTATTTCTAAACGAAATTTGACTCTTTACGTATGTTTAATGTTTTAATGGTGAACTTTGACACTTTTGGTCATCCCCTACCAACTTTACATTATTAGTGATCTGATATTGAACTAATATTTTGCAAAAAGCAACTAATGCCGCAGCTTGTTGTTCAATAGAATCCATTAACCAAAAGCCAAATGGTAGCTTGTAAAATTAAAAACCAAGTCTCCGATAAAGATAATCATATCACATATTATAATAGAAGTTCGATGTATCCATACCTCTCTTACTCTACAACACAAGCGAATATTTACATCACTGTCCACTCCACAAGAAAGAACAGTCGCTAATTATGTTTAAAACTTAATTAGCTATCAGCTGATGATTTATTATTTTAGCGGCAAAATTCCGCCATGTTAGTTTAGTTATTATTTTCAAATCGTGTTCATGGAAAATCCTCGTTCAGCCACTAGGCATATTGCCAAAACGTGGCTTGCATATGTAACGAAGGACAGTTTATTGGTTATTGATGGTTGAAGTTTAGTCTGGACGTATAGCGGCGTAATGTTTATAAGGGTAGATAGATATGTAGTCATTATCATGAACCAAATATAACTAAATATAATATAACCGTTACGAGAGTCCAAATGGCGTGTTTTAATTGGTGCGGATTCTAAAATGTGTAGTGGAAAGAAGATACCTATGTTTCGTCTCACAAAATGCCGTGTTTTAATTGGTTGTAATATCTCCCCTCCATCCCGCGTACCTCGATTCACCCCGCGTAATTTCACGCTAGTTTCCATACAAATATTGCGTAAGGTGCACTCCTCTTATTAATTACTCCATCGTATGGTCGGGTCGCATACATACATATAATCACTTCTGTTAATATGGATAGAACCGAAAACATACATACATCATTATCTATACATACATATTATAAACAAAACAAACAAACGCATTCACGACCATTAACCCTTGCGGGGTAGTCAGAGGTTCAGGTGTCCATCTCCGCAATTGCGAAGGTAGTAATTCTATGGCCACCTCGAACCCTCGTGTTAACCAGATACTTAGTACTCAATGTGACAGGTGGTCAGCCATGTCGCCATTTACAAGCACTAACTATTACCTGTTCTGGGAACAGGTAGGTTTCCTCACGATGTTTTCCCTCACCGTAGTATTCGACGCATTTCGTAAATAGATTTTTATTACGAAAATGTACATAGAAATTCATATTATAATATGGAATATATAGGTAACAGGTTGGTAGAACATTGCCCATTAAATTTCAATTAAAATATAGTCGCTTCAGTGACATTCTGTGCTAAAAGAGCAATTAATCTTTGTATTAACACCTTAGGGATAAAACTTTATATTCGAGCCCTAAAATAGGAGGAAAATAGCATCGTTACTCTGCCTATCCTTTGGGAATTTGTACCTAGAGTGTATTTACCCTAAAATTGACTAAATAGCATCCTGGAATCAAAATGGCTATCCAGAAAATTCCCTAGGGAATATCTCGTTCAGGAATTTATTTGGAAAACAGCCAAATTTTAAACCCTAACTTTCGACCAGTTTACCAAGACCTGTCTCACTAACCCACGCCCATATTTCCTAAAGCTCTTGTTTATCTGGTCACTATCAACTACTGGTACACCAGTTTAAGAAGACACTTCACATAGTTATATTTCAACTACAGTAGGGGCCAAGTTAAATTGGTTAAGCTCAGCTGAGGTTTAAAGTAATTTGGAAAAGAACCACAATGTACCGCGTTTTGTCTAGTGCTTTTTAAACGCTGCTTAACACTTGGATTCGTGTCTTAATGCTTTAGGGGATGGGCAGTAATATGTATTATGTTTCTTTATAATTTGTTTTTGTAATTGGCACAGGGCATAAAAGCCGGAGTTTCTTGTTGGTTCTTCTCCGAGCCAGGGCTTCCGAACCAACGGTAGAATTTAAATGCTAAGAGACAACCAGTGTCACGCAAATGTTTTGACTTTCAATGAATGTACTGTACTTGTACTTATGTTGAATAAAAACATTTGACATTGACTTTTATGGATGCATAATGACAGCTATTTTAGGCATCACTATTTCGTTATAGTAGAGGCAGGGATGTGAGTGAGATAAAAGAGTTTTCAGGAACGTTTAAATTGTCGATCGATAGTCTCTGCCTATCGTGTAGGGAAGTAGAGGTGTGAATATATTTATGTAGGTATACTAATGCTTTAATAGAATTAAACTTCAAGTATCCAAAAATATAAATACATATTTTTTTTATTTTTATTTTACTTTATTTAGGAAATAATATTATTATATTATTTAGGAATATACTTCGCCAATTGAGCATCGAACCTAAAACCCGATTGGGAATGGGCTAGCAACCTGTCTTCATTTTTATATATTAATACCATAACGACCCCGTTGTTAATACTACCGTTGACCAAGAAGATAAAATATCACAAAGATTCTGTCTACCCCGAAAAAAATTACACGACATAATATTACCTATAGTAATATTACTTAGTCCTGTGCTAGTCTGGGACGTCAAAAGAATGCTAACTAGCTGCCGTTCTTCCCGGCATGTCGTAGGAGGCGACTAAGGGACAAGGGGTAAATGGAATCTATTGGGCGATGGGCTAGCAACCTGTCACCAATGTACCATATGACATAACAAGTATTCTGGCTAATAAGTGACCTAGGAGATATTATATCGCCAAGGTTCTGTCCACCCCGAAATGGATTGAAGGACGTGAATGTATAAGTATGTACACTACTTATGTATGTATATTAACCTTACAAATACGATTTCTTATATCGATTATATTGAGAAACCAATGCTATTTATTTAGACCCGTAGTATTAAAACCTTTTGTACCTCGTCCGTAGTAAATCTTACGTAATAGGACTACGGATCGCCGCAGGCTGTATTTGAGGTTATATTGAAAGGTTTTTGTGAGAAACATTTTTCGTGCTAAATCAAATAATGGAACTACGGATCAACGCGTGCTACGAAATTTCGATCGTAGTATGACGGGTTTTGTTAACACGTACGCCAATAATACTAGAAGAGGTAGGTATAATAAAGAAGAACAAAATGTTATTACAATTCTTATACATAACATACGCTTCACGACTTGTGTATACACACTCCATTTTTTATTATGGCGGGGTAGTCAGAGGTTTGAATGCCCATCTCCGAAATTTCGAAGGCATGTTAGGTATGGGTCATTCGAAGACCGCGTATCACTAGATAGACAGCACCCAACGTGATAGGTAGTGAACCGTATCGCCGTATATAGGCACGGACTATTACCTATCCTGAGGGATAGGCAGGTTTCCTCACGATGTTTTCCCTCACCGTTATGTTTATGTTTCTTATACATATTAGTCCATATAGAGAGAGTACCATAACAGCGCTAATATTAATATGATTAACACCTTGGACAGTCGTCTATGGTTCGACAACAAAGTCAGCAGCTCAGTGAAAGTTGAAAGTACAAGTAATTATTTTCGGCTGAATATTTAGTCAATTGTAATGCCAAACTGGCTAAATATGTTTGCTTTGGGATCATATTTGGATCCTCAACTGGAACGAACCGAAGAACAAGGAAGAGCAGTATTGAAGCTTCGACTTTGTTTTTTTTCGGTTGTAGCGTTTGGCGGCGTTGGCATAACCATGGCGACAGAATAACAAGAACTGCAAACGCCATGGCATCAGTGTTTGTACTTTTGCCGACATAACCTTAGTGGTGAATGGCTTATTAAAGTAAAAAAAACACCTAGGATGCAATATGTCACTGAATGTCTGTCCACCTTAAAAAGGATGAAACGACGTTAGTATATATATACAAGTAGGAATTCTTATGATATAATGGGGTAGGCAGAGATCACGGATCTATCCACCACTACTTTCGCTTGATTGACACTCATACACACTCGGCGGTTATAGGTACTTCTAACGTCTCCTTTTTTCAAAATGGCGTCTTTATTACGTCATATATAACGGTGTATAAATTCACAATACACGAACTGTAATTCTAATAAATGGCTGACAATTAATAATTTAAAATACAAGTGAAGTGGAAGGTCGGTGACACAGGGGCCGGCCCAATAAGACATATAACAGTCAGATAGACGTTATATTGAAAAAGGGTGACGTTAAAAGTACCTATAACCGCCGAGTGTGTATGAGAAGATGTATGAGTGTCAATGAAGCGAAAGTGGCCTGTCAGGATCGGGACAAATGGGGATCCGTGATCTCTGCCTACCCCTCTTCAGGGAATCCGGCGTGATGTGTATGTATGTTAAAATACAAAGAACAACTCATAATATTTTCCAATACATCAAGTCTCGCTAATGCGAAAGTATGATAGTTGGATATTACGGTGCTGGGACGAGCCCCTTGGGACGTCGTGAGGCAACGAGGTGCCTTTTTACTAGACTAAGATTAATGCGGGTAGACAGAGATGTAATGACTAGTTACATAGGCAAATAGACAACAGTAGTGCTGTAGACGAGTGTGTATGCAGCGTTTCATATTGGTTTGGAAAGTTTTGGCTTGAGATATATCATTGCGACTTTTAATCCGTTTGTTGTGGACAGAACATTGACAGCAAATCATTCACATGGTCTACTTTGGCTGGATGACATTATACATTCACGTCCTTTATTCCCTTTCGGGGTGGACAGAACCACGGAGATATAATATCTCCTAAGACACTGTTATGCATGAATATTGGTGTTGCGATGCTATGACGGAACATTGGTGTCAGGTTGCTAGCCTATCGTCTATTAATTCTATTTACCCCTAGTCCCTTAGTTAACTAATTGCTGTAACAAAAGATAAGAAACAGTTGACGTTAAATTGGAATCGTAAAAAAATTAAAAACAGAATAAATTTATAGTTTTAAGAGATTCACGATTTATATTCATGATTAATAACTAACGGGACGTAAGTTTTTATATAATAAAGTTACCTTTATTAACCCGATGTTTCGTTGACGTGAGAATAAAATTGTTTAATTGATATTCAGAATTGATATTTTATTTCAGAAATTAATACTTAGTGCACAATAATATACAACAATACCTGTCAAGTTTAATACGGACTTACTGAAAAGTTAGTGTAACCTCCAACCAAGACTTTACCCCTTAAGTAATCACCAGCTCCATTACATTACATATGAACGTCTGTATACTGCAGTCCCCTACAAATCAAGCAAGTCGTGAGCATAACTTCAAAGTTGGCTCCCATCCATAACGGTGTCAGATGCAATCAATGGCTTCCCTCTGATTCAATACTCGTAAACGATTTGGCTACTTACAAAATTTTACCAAGTAAGCTGTTATAAAGTACCTATAACCGCCGAGTGTGTATGAGGAGGTGTATGTATGGCGATGAGGTGAAAGTGGTTTGTCAGGAAATGCGGAACCAAAAGATCAGAATTGATCCCTCGTATATGTATGTATTTATGTCGATATATCAAATATTTTGTCATTCAAAGATCAATATCGTTAAGATTTTCTACTTTGTTACATTGTCCCATGCTAGACTGGAACGTAAAAAAAAAATCAAATAGTTGCCGTAGGAGGTGACTAAGGGACTAAAGGTCAATGAATCTATTAGGCAACGGGCTAGCAACTTGTCACCGTAGTCCCATATAATCACAACCTAAATATCCATACTAAAAATGACCTAGGAGATATTAACCACCTAAATCCATCCTAAACTTCAATTTTAATGTAGCTTTTTTTTGCCATAGCGAACCTTACACTATACCATAATTTTAATTGGCCTTAGACCACTAATTAACTATGACGGCAATACAACTGCTTAGCTAGTGCGTTTCTGCTGTAAAAGCGGTAGTCTGCTAAAATTTTGATCAATCACAGTTGTACCTCGATAGTGACTAAATAGCGCACTCGCTTACGATTGAGCATAGATAAAGCTGTCAAAACTTATGATATTGATGCACGATTGATTAGTTTAGTAGCTTTATTGTACTTCAGACGCAAGTACCAAATTAGCCACTGAAGTACTATTATATCACTACTGAACTAATATCATGCCTAAAATGCATTAGCAGATAAGCTCCTGATTAAGTATTATTAATTCACTGCACGTAGTATTATATTATCTGTGACTGCACTAAATAACATTGACACAAACAATAAACATCAAGAATGAAAAACTTTGATGCAGTGACAGTTACATACTTTTACGTTCCAGACCTATTCTTCTGAGGTAGGATTCACTGCAGGTTGTTTTCTCGCCAACATTCTATTGATTTGGGACTCTGGGACAGTGCCAACTTGGGACCTAGATTTATGTTCAAGTACCTACTTGACACTGGTGGAAATATGTCCTGTACACTTCAAGATATTTTACGCTGAGGTAGTCAGAAAGAGATTGTTTTATACACAGATATACCTTCACTATATACTTCATTATATACTTATTATACATGGATAAATACATGTATAACATATACATATACTACCATAAACGACCAAACTGAAAAGCAGAAGAATAGCATATTCTTAACTCTACCTCCCCCGGGAATCGAACCCGTGGCCTCACGATTAGCGTTCAGGTGGTTAACCAATTGCGCCACGGAGGTCGTCTTTTATCCCTTTCAGGGTGGACTGAACCTTGGAGACATGAAAATGTAGCCTTGGTCACTTGTTAGCCAGAATATTGGGGTTGTTATGTCATATGAAACTTTGGTGACAGGTTGCTAGCCTATCGCCCAATAGATTCCATTTACCCCTTGTCCCTTAGGCAGCTAGCTAGCATTCTTTTTACGTCCCAGCTAGCACGGGACATTGTTTTATATGGTTTAGTTGAAGCAATTCGGCTTAGCTCTGTTCTTGGGGGTCGATTCTGTATCAGTGGGTACAGGGTTCAAACCTCGGAGCGTGTACCAATGGAGAGTAAAATATCTGATTGTCTATTTTTTATGTCTATGTATACAAATACATTAATTTGTGATATACACCGAATTCAACGCAATAATTAAAAGCAATAGTCAGTACCTGAAAACGGATATAGAGTACCCGCCACATACGGTGGCAGTAGCCAAACTTGGAACTAAATTTGACGTTTCCGCCATTGCGTGTTATTTTGTATGAAAAGTAAATTTAGTATTACCAGCGTTGTGTTTTTTGCCCACTCTTTGTAATTTTTATGTTTGTTAAGGGTGATTATAATAAATTGATTTCCGGAGTTTCTTGTTAGTTCTTCTCCAAGCTAGGGTCTCCGCTGATCTAACCTCGGTAAAAAATATGTAAAGACAATGCTCAGTGCCATGTTTGAAATAATAGTTTTAAGAGATTCGCGATTTATACTCATGATATAAGATATAAGGGTGTGTATAAGATTGATTGCAGCTGTGGGAAATCCTATGTCGAACAGACTAAACGGTCTATTGCGGACAGAGTGAAGGAACACATAATATATGTAATATATAATAAGAAGGATAAGTCCCGTTAATTATTAATCATGTTTGAAATAGTATAATAAACATATTTTGACTTTGATATATTAATTTGTTTTATTTGAGTTTATAGCTCTGCAACCAAAGATCGTTACAAATGAAACCTATAATGTTTCGAGCCGTATGGCACAGTGAGTGCTAGTTTTGGCGTGTTTACTGGTAACACTGAATTACGCGACTGTGGCGACGCCTCCAACTGCCACCGTATGTGGCGCGATCTCTAGACTCAATAATAGTCAATTTGGTGAAAAAAAATGTTTATTGACATAACGAGGTGTCACAACAACGACTTATAGACCTTATGGCATGATTTATAGATCATAGAGTTATCAATAACCTTCATAATTAAAAAGATAGTTACTCAAGCCTCTGACTAAAGATAAGTCAAACGTGTTCACGACCATCAACCCTTGTGGGGCAGTCAAAGGTTCAGGCTTTCATCTCAACAATCGCAGAAGTAATTCTATGGTCACCTAGAACCTACGTGTTGTTGCAATAGTCAGTACTTAATGTGACAGGTTGCTACGCCCTGCCTGTGACTATTTGAATGTTATCAGTCGTGAAGCGTAATTTATTGGCCTCTACATAGTTTATTTACTTTTTCCCGTGCGATTGCTTTCTATTAGGAATCCAGCAAACATTTTGGTAAACACTCGATAAAAGTTCCCTATTCGCGACAGTGTAGAGTAGCTTTTCCGGGCCGATGGAGCGGAAATTCTTAGTTCCCTTGCCTCGGTAGCGAAACGTGATTTAAAAAAAAGACAAAACAGCTGAGCACTTCTAGTTGCCGCCGTTTTGTGAAATTTACAATCGCCTCTCGAATCGAGAACGAAATGAAATGAAAATAAAGAGAAATTGGATAGTTGGCCATTTATTACAATGGCTGGGATAAGATAAACGATTTTAATTAGCTGGATTATAAGTTGGCGTCTAAAGACTGGCATTTAAATAGACTCTTATACCTTAGGAATCGTTGAAGGTAGTTCTTAATCCTTGACTTACCTTCTATTCTGTTATTTTGAATGGAGCATATTAAGAATTAAGTTGTAATTGTATTTCCGAAGCGATGTGCTAGCAACTCGCAGTTTCTGAACTGGATGTTTACCCCATAAAGAACAACAGTCGTAAATATTAAACTATACAGATATAATAATACTATACTATGTTTAAGTCATATGTAACATGCTACCTTAAGCACGATGTTACAGCCAAAGCTAACAGAAGATACAAGTCAAGTATATTACCTCTATATTTTGTTCACCACAACACGGATGTATAAAATATTTATTCTCTCATTACACTGTTATAAACTATGTATGTATGTTTAGTTTCGTGACAATGTTTGTTAGGTGGCACGTGTGGTTGGCATCAAAAACTTTCAACATCAGCTAGAGAGCGACAAAAACTAGTCTGTGTACAGTCAACCTTAAGATAAAGTTTTTAGGCGGGCGTGTGCGACGCTCTTTGTTCGGTGCAGTGTAGAGGCACTTTAAAATGCATTATCAAAGTTATTAGATATGTAGTAAAATATATGTGAAAATAATTGAGAAATATGATATATGATTACGAACAGGTACATAATTTTAGTTTGGAAGTATATTATAAACATATGTTGGCTAGTCTGGGGATCAAGGGTCTATCTCCGAAACAGCAAAATTAATACATTTTTTTAAATAATGCGGCATACACAAAACATTATTGTGAAGTGAAAGATGTTAGAAAACGCTAGTAATCTACGACATTAGTAATCTTTGGAAAAATAATAGTTACTATCTATAAACGTGAATAATTTTCACGTCTATGTATATATATTAGTGACACAATAAAGATAAACGCGTTCACGACCATTGGACGGTAGTCAGAGGTTCAGGTTTCCATCTCCGCAATTGCGAAGGTATTAATTCTAAAATCAAAATCAAAATCAAAATCTATTTATTTGTGAAACATGTGTACAAAAGATCTTAATCTAAGTTACAGGGTCTCAACATGCTCTGCCGTCATGCTTCGGCGTACAAATCAATTATAAAAATGTCAAAAAATAAATAGTTAAAATTAAAATTACATTGCAATTATAAATCAAAAGTATAAATAGTCAATGTCAAAATATATTAAGTGCATCATATAATTATCGATTAATCAGCAATTATAAAAATGTCAAAAAATAAATAGTTAAAATTAAAATTACATTGCAATTATAAATCAAAAGTATAAATAGTCAATGTCAAAATATATTAAGTGCATCATATAATTATCGATTAATCAGCAATCATAAAAATGTCAAAAAATAAATAGTTAAAATTAAAATTACATTGCAATTATAAATCAAAAGTATAAATAGTCAATGTCCAAATATATTCAGTGCATCTATGGACACCTCAAACCCACGTATTGACCAGATAGTCAGTACTTAATGTGACAAGTGGTAAGCCATGTCGCCATTTACAAGCACTAACTATTACCTGTTCGACGAACAGGTAGCTTTACTCACGATGTCATCCCTCACCATATAATTCGATGCCTTTCGTAAATGTATTTTTAATACGAAAATGTACATAGATATTTATTAAACTTCATTTCCATTGGCACATGCTCAAGCAGGATTTGAACCCACTGATACAAAGCCAAGCCCCAAACAACTGAGCTACGTCGATTTTTTTTTTATATATTTTTTACTATAGCAGTGTTAAACATCTCTTGAATTTTCAAAAAGTTTGACATCCAACATTTAGACTACCCCGAATGAGTTAACAGCCGTGAGAGAAAAAACAACATTTAAGATAAGCCGCAGTATTTTCCTTACGATATTTAGCGACATCTTGTTTCAAAATATAATAATATTTCACAATAATAATACACAAAATTTACTTGCTGGTTACATTGATATCGAAAGTTTGGACATAATTAATAGATGGCGTAATAAATTTGGCATGAACAAAGTGTTAATATATAATTTATATGGGTTAAATTTCTTAATTGATTTAAAAAATTCTGTGATATTTATATTTAAAAGTGTACATGAAAACCCAAAACCAGTTTTCTAAACCAGCGCTTTGACCGTTGATTAATTTAATAAATGTAATATTAACAATACTCTTTGGCTGTAAACATTAAAACTACTAAATAGATGTATATCAAAACTTAAAACCTTGAATAAGTCAACAGTGTGATCTTACTTTATTGAGGATATGACATTTCTTTGACGTTTGTACTCAAGTGTAAATAAATATGACAGCACAAAATGACAATTTAGGCGAAATGTACATTTAATTTAAATTTATAGTTTTACCACCCAGAAAACATATTCGGAAACATTTTACAAATTCAATAGTGAATAATAAACGACTAGCAATGAGTACAAAGTATTAATAATGTTAACTGCCACATAGCCCGGAGAAACTTTGGAAAAATATTGATTTCCATTTTTAATCGTAAGTTTTCTACCGCATTTTTACTTTATTATTTTATTAACTGTAAATAAGTGATACTGTTACAATATTGATGGCGATATATGTTAAAACTTTCTTCTGAATACGCCAAAACCTCCGCACTTTAAATTGGCGCATAATAGGTTAGGGAAAAGATTAAACATTATGACAGATTGTAAACAAATTTCTGTGACTAGAACTTAATTAATTTTGTAATGTCCATACTTAACTCATTAGCTAGTAATTCCCAGTTTAGTACTCACATTGCTTTCTTATTTTTGATACCTCATATTTATTAAAATGTTATAAGTTTGGTTAAAACAGCACCACTAATCAAGAGGTTAATATTCTTAATATTAACTTAAACACTTAATACACAATATAATTTAAAGACCCAGTTATACTGCGTATTATCAAAGATGTATAGTCCCATAGATAAATCCAACTCATTAAATTGAAACAACAAAAATGTGGAAAACATGTTTTTCTGTGTTATCAGAATTATCTTGTTAAAAGAATTATTTATTTACTTGGGAATTAAAATACAGGACTGAGGCGCTATTTTAACAAATTCAGATTGAGTTTGCTCATGGCCTCAACTAAAATAAAATTAAATAGTTGGTATACTTATCTATATTTTCTTTACTACTCTTATTTGATTTATAAATGTTTTATTATGAATGACATTGATTTCTGTGCAGTGGATTTTAGTTTTAAACCTCAATTCATATTATATGTTTGTTCTAAACAACAAAAATGTTAACTTCAATACTAAATTTATACAGATGTATTCTATTCTATATACCAAATACATTTAAACTTTAAAATGCTACTTTGAAACATAAGCATTAAACATATCAAGTGACATTGCTATTTATTTTAATGCTCTACTAACATAAAACTTCTATTGCAAGCATGATTTAATACATTGTAGCTTGTAAGTAATATTATATGTGTCAATGTTATGTGTCGCTTCTATTAATATGTATGTATTTATTGTGTATGCAAAGCCCAATGGACGGTGTGCCAGGATCCTCAAAGGATGCTATTCCTTCAGTGCACAAGCCCTGGAAAAAGAGTAGGAAAGAAAGGTAGATAGGTTTCCCTTTAATAAGCTTATTTCAGACTTGTACATAGTTTTTAGTATGATTTCCTCAATCCTATATTCATGCAAATAATAATAATAAAAAGAGTTTATTTACAGCCACAAAAACATACAAAAATAAGAAAGAAAGAAAGAAACTTTATTCACTACATAACCAAACACGAAAAAAATAAAACAAACATGAAAAAATATATGTAAAATAAAACCATTGATGATTGAAAAGGTGCTGCCTCAGTATACGATCCAGCTAGGCTGCATCACTGGTCCTCCGGCAGCACCAATACAAAACTTTTACAATTAAAACATACAAACTAGGGGATATAACTTGTACATGTCATTGTCGTAGCAATTGAGTTCTAATTCAGCTGGGTATGTTGCGTTTGGTGGCAAATGCAAAGCTGGTCTTATGTCAGAACCACATACTTGTCCAGTAAATGCAAGTAATAAACAAGAAATATTGTTCTTGCGTTAATTATAATTGAATTTAAAAAGATTGATTGTAAAGACTTATCAATGACATATCATTAGCAACAATGTCACTGCATTCTCTTTATGTGGTCTCAGCATTGAAGATCATGCCTCTGTTTATAACTAAAGTGTTAGTGCAGAGTATTATACATACATACATACATACACATCACACCTGATTCCCTGTAGAGGGGTAGGCAGAGATCACGGATCCCCATTTGTCCCGATCCTGACAAACCACTTTCGCTTCATTGACATTCATACATCCTCTCATACACTCTCGGCGGTTATAGGTACTCCTAGCGTCACCTTTTTTCAATATAGCATATTATTTCGCAGAGTATTATGTACGAAATAATCCAAATTAATAACTAAGAAAACGGGACTTATCACATATATTTTATAAACAAAATATTACCTTCTTTACCTGTTATTTCATCCATATTACAATGGCCATGGCCACGGGTCAACTGTAATCCAAATTCTTAAATCCAAATTATCTCTCAATTTGTTATATTTAATTTATCCAAATAACTAATCTCTCAATAGTTAGTATCAAAATAAAACATTAAAAGTCTGAAATATGCTTATATTTAACAATCTCCTTCTTATTCTAATATCTTTCACTGCTTGTGCTCAGCTTACACTATTAGCTTTATTTAAACTTAGTATAGCTATTCAACAACAGTTATTATGTTAGCACAGGTTGTTAGATACCTTTCATCTATTCTATGCTAAACTCAGGTCGTGCATGCATGCTTCTAGTTATCTGTAAAGTTTTATAACTATTTATATAAATCATATCACAGAACACCAGTTATACTTTTCCAGATATGATAGTTTTGTTTTTATTATATCTATTGACTTCCAAATATATTAAGGTTAACTTCGCAAAGATGGTCAGGTGACTAAGACTGTATAACAATATGTAGAAAAGGAACCCAAAATCTTAAAATACGGTAAGTAACCCTAATTCTAAATGTGCGTAAATTCATGGCAGTTTTATTAAACGCTCTGACGCCCTACTCGTATCACGGTCCACCTGATGATCTTTACCGTATTGACCTTACTCTGAATAAGACCCAAATGTGTGGAAAACAGACACTTCAAACTCTTAACTATCCTGCAAGGGTGAACAATCGTGAATATTAATGTTTTTATGATAATTATTTCATTCTTATCAAGGCGGGTGTATGTAGTGTGAAGAACAGAAGAGCATGTATAAGAAGGTTAGGAATGGTTGAGAGTGAAGCAAGAGAGATTTGTCAGGATTGTTCCATGTCATAATCAATAGTGTCTGCCTATTCTGTTGAGGTGTGAATATATGTATGATTATTATTACAATTCATTTGAACTTTTTATTCAACAAATGTACAATAAGCATTTAACTTGGGGTGGTTATACAATATTTTAATAGGCTTAACCATTTGAAGATACTTCATGATATTCAGTGAAGCATGACTAATTAATAATTTATATAAGACATTCGTTAATTGTAGTGGAACAGTCTTAATCCTAATTTAATAATGCTTCTGCTAAATATTCTATCATATTTCAACCTATAAAGGAAATCTGAGTAGAGGTTTTATTTATTATGATATACTTAAGTATGCATAAAACTATTAAGCTTTATTTACTTAACATACACTTCATGTTACTCGTGTGCCTGCTTTTGTAGTTATAGAGATGCTATATTGATATTTACCAAAATGCAATAAGTCTTGCAACTTGAAATTGTCCTGTTTTGAGTATAGCATCAAATAGTTACAAGGATTTACAACATCTTATAGTTACCCTACATACACTCTTGTAAGGCGAAATGAACCATACATTAATGGTTTAGTGCACACTTGTGGTATATACGTTTTTCTGTGAGTTTGGCTTTAGTACTAAAAATTATTTTTTAAAACCTAAATATTATGGTACACAAATGTGGTAAGTGTAAAATATCAATAAAGACTTACTAAAAGGTATATGTGCTAAGTGAACTAAATACCTATAAAAAAATTGTCATACTCAAAAGATCTTTCGTACTAAAACAAATTTTACAGAAAAATACATACCACTATTTGTGGTGTGTGCACTATGCCATAGCCATATATATTTACGTCCTTTAATCCCTTTCGAGGTGGATAGAACCTTGGAGATATAATATCACTTGTCACTTTGAATCTGTATTTTGGGGTTGCGATGTCATAATGGGTATAAAATAACAACCTCTGGGTATAAAATATTTCGTAATTGCGTGAGCCTTGCATAATATGAGGCCTATTATCATATTATACCGTAAATAGGTTAAGTACATGCAGTTATTGAATAGATGTCGTTATTTGAACCAATGCATTGTCGCGTGTCGCATCGAATGCAGAGGTTGATTCTGCTATTACCTGTTCGTTTAAATATTAGTGCGTAAGGGGTTAATTGATGCCTGATAGCTCAGATATTGACATACCTAAATATAAGGTTTATTAAAAAAGGAACACTTAAGATTGCTAAGACGGCAGATAATGTTGAGTGCTGATTACTTATAAATAAAAATAAAGTTCTAACCAAAACTAGAATATTGTAGAACTACTGTACGTGATGATTACTAAGACATGATTTTATTTGTACCTAAGGCTGGTAACACTAGACTAGTTATTGTATTTAAGCTTTTATTTAGGTATGTGAATATCTGAGGTATTAGATAGTGGCTTCAGATAATAATACCCTTAATTATGGTCTACATAATATACATTGAATTGATACTTTTAAATATTCATCAATTTATGAAATTATTTATAATTGCTATAACATTTTGATTAAATAGCCTAAGTATTATTCCATACTCTAATTATTAATGCAAATACAACTATTATGCAAGCAAATAATAAAGTGACATGTTTCTGTTACAATAGCAGAATCGATTCCATGTTTAATCTATATCCACAATTCAATCGTTCATCCATGACTTTTAATTCAATTATAAGCAAAGCGTATACTCAACGATTCGAACAAAGATATTTTGAACAATCTAACTAAAACATCTTTCTTGAAAGTGTCAACATATCGTTATGTATTACATATACATTATACCTTTTTCCTCAATAAGTATTTAGTTGGTAATCAATAAATTCATAAATGTATTAATTTAATATAGGTAGGTAATTCTATATCACTTGTTACGGATACTAACTTATTACGTAGTTTTTGTCACAATAGCAACCTTGGTGAATATCCAAAACTTGAAAGAAACACTCGCCTCTAAAAAAATATTATCTATCGAATTGACTTAGAGATCGCGCCACATACGGTGGCAGTTGGAGGCGTCGCCACAGTCGCGTAATTCAGTGTTACCAGTAAACACGCCAAAACTAGCACTCACTGTGCCATACGGCTCGAAACATTATAGGTTTCATTTGTAACGATCTTTGGTTGCAGAGCTATAAACTCAAATAAAACAAATTAATATATCAAAGTCAAAATATGTTTATTATACTATTTCAAACATGATTAATAATTAACGGGACTTATCCTTCTTATTATATATTACATATATTATGTGTTCCTTCACTCTGTCCGCAATAGACCGTTTAGTCTGTTCGACATAGGATTTCCCACAGCTGCAATCAATCTTATACACACCCTTATATCTTATATCATGAGTATAAATCGCGAATCTCTTAAAACTATTATTTCAAACATGGCACTGAGCATTGTCTTTACATATTTTTTACCGAGGTTAGATCAGCGGAGACCCTAGCTTGGAGAAGAACTAACAAGAAACTCCGGAAATCAATTTATTATAATCACCCTTAACAAACATAAAAATTACAAAGAGTGGGCAAAAAACACAACGCTGGTAATACTAAATTTACTTTTCATACAAAATAACACGCAATGGCGGAAACGTCAAATTTAGTTCCAAGTTTGGCTACTGCCACCGTATGTGGCGGGTACTCTACTTAATTTATATGTCATTCTATAATTAACCGTCATTTCGAATCACACACCTTTGACACTTGCTTGCCCATTTATCACTCCCGACTTTACAACAGTTGTTGTTTGGAGAATCGACGCCCTTTTCAATCAGTGAAGCGAGAACGAACGGCGAAAGTGTTTTGTTTGTTGGGTCCACGCTACTAGTTAGTTACCGAACGCGTGTCGCGGATCGAACACGTGTTTTGTTGCTAACGGTGTATGAATACGAAATATAAATGTTGCTATAGAATATAATTATACGTAGATAGTAAAAAGGGGAAGTTAGCTATGAAACAGAGTGAATCCAAATGAAAAAGTTGTATGTAGGAAAATAGTATTGATTAATAAGTAATAATAAATAAATGAATAGGTAGTTAGTGATAAAAGTTAATTATATAAATTAATAATAATAATAATAATAAGTAATAGTTTTGTGTTATAATTACGTGAATATAATTTGTCAATAGTTTTTTAATTAATGATTGATGTATGAAGTGAATAAAATGTTGTGGTGTATAATTATTCGGTAGGGTTATTAAAACTTGAGTTTTATTTACTAGACTAAAGTGTTAAATACTGGAAACGTTTTTAATTAGATACTTAGGCATGCAATATGTTAAAATTAAACTAGTTATTCAAATAAATTAAAATCCAATTAATAAGTTGACATAATTTTTTTTTATATAAATGAAATACTAGTACATAATAAACTTTAAAGTAACACTCATTTAAAACTACTTACTCACGAACTTACAAAAAAGTGAAGTTATAAGTTGTACCTACTAAGTTTTTATAAGTTGGATGACTCATGCAAGTTGCTTCGACGTAATGACTAACAATGTTATGTAAGTTGAAATTAAGTTATGCTTTAACTCATTGAATTAATTTTACTTAGCTACCTACACTAATGTACTTACTACCTTTCGGAATTGGAACATTAACTTGACACTGCCTCTGCAATTCTTACATACATACAGATCACGCCCGTTTCTCCATAGAGGGGTAGGCAGAGATCACGGATCCCCATCTGTCCCGATCCTGACTAACCCACTTTCGCTTCATTGAAACTCATACATTTTCTCATACACACTCGGCGGTTGTAGGTACAATAATGAAAAATAGTTCGGTTCTAGTCTGGGACGTAAAAAGAATACTAACTAGCTGCCGTTCTTCCTAGCTTGACATAGGAGGCGACTAAGGGACTAGGGATCAATGGAATCTGTTGAGCGGTGGGCTAGCAACTTGTCTCCAATGTTCTTTGTATCACAACCCCAATATTCATACTAAAAAGTAAGTTTCCGAGATTCTGTCCACTCCGAAAGTGATTAAAATGAATGTAAATGTATATTTAATCTGAACCTCGGGCCATAACTTACAAATGATTAATAACTACCGGGACTTATCGCGTATGTTTTTATATAATAAAGTTACCTTTATTAACCCCACGTTTCGGCCACGTTGCAGCAGCCATGGTCACGGGCAGACTCGTCGATGTAAATAAAGGTAACTTTATTATATAAAAACACTAGTGACCCGCTCCGGCTTCACACGGGTATAAAATATGTAGCCTACTCCATTATTTAATGGATGTTATTATACATATAAACTTTCCTCTTGAATCACTCTATGTATTAAAAAAAACCGCATCAAAATCCGTTGCGTAGTTTCAAAGATTTAAGCATACAAAAGGACATAGGGACAGAGAAAGTTACTTTGTTTTATACTATGTAGTGATACGCGATAAGTCCCGTTAGTTATTAATAATGAGTATAAATCTCGAATCTCTTAAAACTATCATAACTTACGAAACCTAAAGAATAGCAGCTACTGACATTCTACAAAAGTGCCAAACGCGCCTGAGAACACAATATAATGTATCTTTAAAACCAATAGGTATTCTTAGATCGGTGACAATGGTTTCTAATTATAAACCACATCTCCCCTACTGGGATGCAATTAAGGAATTCGCATGTTTACTATATTTAGTGTTTCTGAGTTAGTCTGAGACCTAAATAGAATAGCTAGATGCCTTTCTTAACGTGGGGGACTAAGGCTAGATAATAATAATTTAGACACTATTACACCAATTAAACTAGCCCCATGGTAAGTTCATTTAAGACTTGTGTTAAGGGTACATAAACGTATATTTAAGAAAAATACAATACTTATTATAGTTACATAGATAAATGCATATAGTATATATAATCAACAACCAGACTGGAAAGTAATGAAAAGCGTAGTTCTTAACTCTGCCTCCATCGGGAATCGAATCGACCTCACGATTAGCGTTCAGGTGGTTAACCAATCGCGCCATGGAGGTCGTCAAATGCATGCTTTTTACATCCTAAACTAGCATGGGACTTTAAAGGGATTAAAGGACATGACAATATTTATGTATGTATTAACCCCCGAATCATGACAAAACAAGCATGTATGCGTGTTAAATAGGGTTTACACTGTTCGTTATTTTCGTGCCAAGTGCCGTTTCACACGACAAGTCAAAATCGATACGGAGTGCTTAGTTGGTAACAATTTAATAATTTGCGGCCAAGTTTTGTCGAGGTCGAGAGTATGGGTAGAGAAAGTATATACATACATATATATATATATAGTCACGCCTCTACTTACCCAACGGGATTTTTTAGTTACAAAAAAAAACAAAAACAAATGTTATGCTATGCTATGCAGGTAATAGTTAGTCCTTGTGAATAGCGACATGGCTACCACCTGTCACATTGAGTACGGACTATCTGGTCAATACGCGGGTTCGAGGTGTCCATATAATTACTACCTTCGCAATTGCGGAGATGGAAATCTGAACCTCTGGTTAACCCGCAAGAGTTAATGGTTGTGAATGTGTTTGTTTTTGTTTGTCTTATAGTTATTTCCTCTTTCAATCCATGTACATTTACGTCCTTAATCCCTTTCGGGGTTTACAAAACCTCGGAGGTATAATATCTCCTAGGTCACTATTTAGCATAAATACTGGGGTTGCGATGTCATAATGAAACGTTAGTGACAGGTTGCTAGATCATCTTCCAAAAGATTATATTTACCCCTAGTCCCTTAGTCGCCTCCAACGACATGCCGGGAGGAATGGCAGCTAGTTAGCATTCTTTTTACGTCCCAGCTAGCAAGCCTTATATGCTATAATCGTGCTTTCATAAAAGGCTTTCATATATCTCTAGAGTTCAATGCACGCCAAAATCTAGTATGGTCGTGAGTGTCATTGTTTAGCGAATTTGTATGCATAGTGTGTTAATCAGTGCATGTCTGAAATTAGGGATATGAGAATAATATATTTTTAATTCACTACCTATCTCGTTAGGTGCATCATCTAGTGAAAAACGGGATTTGAGTGGCTCACACCTAACATGCTTTCGAAATTTTGTTTTCGAATTTTGTATAAATAGTTAAATACAAAAACTACAATACGAAAAAACGTAAAAACGTATGGTCGTGAAGGCGTTCGTCTTTTTTTGTCTCAATGCGGGGTAGTCAGAGGTTCAGGTATCCATCTCCACAATCGCGTAGGAAGTAATTCTATGGCTACCTAGAATCCACGTGTTGACCAGATAGTACTCAATGTGACAGGTGGCAAGTCAGCATTGAGAATTGTTATAAATATGTAGTCTGTTTTTAACGTTTAAATGCAATAGTTATTCCACCTACACAATTTTCATTCCATTGACCATTCTTTTATTGTGATTACTCAATACATTTCTGTAATACCCATAGCAGTGTCTAAATATGATCTAGTTACATACTCACGTGCTTAATCTCTAGCAAAGTGGACAGAACTTAGCAGCAATTATATCATTCACGCCTACATTCTCAAAGTAGCAGACAGCAAATTGGTGAACGAATAACCCTCATTTATATTGTTTTTGGTTTAATTGTTTTTTTAGGCATAATTGATTTGTTACTATTTAAGATATAACTAATGTTTAAGGTGACCTAGGAAATAATTATAAATTTTCAAGCTTTATTTCAATTATCGTGAAACCTACAGAATTAGTCAAAAAGTTAGGTAGTTAGTTAGGTAACAAAAATTACATAATTGTATCAAAGTTAAAAATACCAACAGACGACATCGCTTCAGTGCATGTAATATCACAACTAAAAATACACTAGCCGAGAATCGAACCCAAATCAGCCATAACGTAACCCACGAGCCAACCTAAGCTGACCTCACAAAAGTACTCTCAGAAAGAAAAGTGTTTGCTCTGTCGTAATACTATCGACCTCGTAACACATTCTTAGATGCATTATCTTAGTTTATTTTGTATGGTACTGACCCATACTATGTATGGACATTGTATTGTATGGACGATATATGTGTAGATGTGGTACCTATATATGTAGATTGTGAGTAGATGTGATGTGTGTAAGGCGATAAATGTCTTTCCATTCGTTAATTATTACGAAGTGCCATTAGTTTTATTAATGTAATTTGATTTATTTAAAGAATTTGTTCATGTTAATCACATATTTAAAAAAAAAAATGCTTTTTTTGATGTTCAATAAGTGATTTTATGATCCTTATGTTGAATAAAGTAATTTTCATTTCATTTCAATTTAATCTTATATAAATAATAATCGTATATTTTCATTGCAGATGGAAGTTTTAGTCTTTTTAAGTTTTTATATTAACATTACGTGTTTTTATAGTTTTAGTAGATTCGCGATTTATACTCATGATTAATAACTAACGGGACTTATCGCGTAAGTTTTTATATAATAAAGTATGGTCGTGAAGGCGTTTGTTTTTTGTCTCAATGCTGTAAAACCATTGCTTATAGTAAAATATGTAAAATTAAATCCCATTAAATACTGATTGACTATCCCATATGATGTGAAACGTGGATTTGTGATTTTCTGTAGTTGAGTAGATATACACCTTTGACTATCCCACAAAAGATAATGGTCGTGTATTTTGTGCATTCCTAGTAAAGATCAAACCAAGAACTTTAGGCTTCTGGATTCTTTAGCTTAGTCACTGAGCAACACACTATAATAATAGACAAAAAAGACAAACGCGTTTACGACCCTAAATCTTTGCAACGTAGTCAGAGGTTCAGGTTTCCATCTCCGCGATTACGAAGGTAGTCATTCTAATTATAGTTATAATACGAAAATAAAACATAAGTACAAGAGTATATTCACACCTATACATCATAACGAAAAGAGTATCCAAATTGATCCGATTCATACTAGTCGGAGAACAAACAAAAAAACAAACGCATTCACGACCATTAACCCTTGCGGGGTAGTCAGAGGTTCAGGTGTCCATCTCCGCAATTGCGAAGGTAGTAATTCTATGGACACTTCGAACCCACGTGTTAACCAGATAGTCAGTACTCAATGTGACAGGTGGTCAGCCATGTCGCAATTTACAAGCACTAACTATTACCTGTTCAACGAACAGGTAGGTTTCTTCACGATGTTTTCCCTCACCGTATAATTCGATGCATTTCGTAAATGTCGGAGAACTAATAACTTTTAAAGGCTTCTATGGGGCGACAAATGAGTAAGCACTTATTGAGTGACAGATTATTAACTTCTCACTAATATTCCACTAGAATGTCAATAATAATACCGCGGTACAGTCCACCCCGAATAGAATGATAGGGCGTGAATGTTTATGTATGTAAATTGATCTGAATATATTATTCATGGCCTTCCTCCTGTAACCCTATCGTCAATAACTTGCAACAACTTCTTTCCTACATACATATATTCACGCCTCTACGTCCTTAACAGGATTGGCAGAAACTATCTATCGCTAACTTAAACGATCAGGACAAATCTCTCTTGCTTCACTCACACCCATTAACCTTCTTATACATGCTCTTCTGTTCTTCACGGTACGTACATCCGTGAGAAGAATGACTCCAATTTGATCTATATATGTTCTACGTAGCCTACCCCGTCCAACCCTACCTTCCACTTTGGCTGTATAAATTCCTTGCTTAACACTTCATTCATCCACCCGCTCTATATGTGGTAAAAGACTGTATATTATTATTTTATCTCTGATAAAACTGTACTTACACTAATTGACTGACATTTAATTCTAGTTGGTAATTTTAATATAATAACTTAGTCATGTATAACATTTTTCTTATTTAATTTTCTATTGTATAATTATTCGTCAGCACTATTGTGTCATTTAATGTATTGTGGAGTTTCAATAAAGGATTTTTATTATTACTACTACTTATCGAAACTACTAACTGAATTTAATAATAATCACTACATAGTATAAAACAAAGTCGCTTTCTTTGTCCATATGTCCCTTTGTATGCTAAAATCTTGGAAACTACGCAACGGATTTTGATGCGGTTTTTTTTAATAGATAGAGTGATTCAAGAGGAAGGTTTATATGTATAATAACATCCATAAAAAAATAGTGGATTTAGCTATATATCAGTTGCGAAGCCGGAGCGGGTCACTAGTATATTATAGAAGTGGAGTAGGCTATATATTTTATACCCGTGCGAAGCCGGAGCGGGTCGCTAGTATATTATAAAACTTATTGTAACGTAATATTTTTTTTTGTTTCCAGTACAAATGTCTCGCCGAACGCCCCTCCCCCGGAGACGCCGGCGCCAACCCCCCCAAGGCAACTAGACGGCAGCGCCCCCTCGCGCGACCCGACGCATCTTTGCGACATGGACGATGATGACGACAGCTGCGAGGCGAGGATGGGGTCGCCCAACAAGGATGGAGTCGTCAAGTGAGGGTTCTTGACACATTAGCCCTTGCGGGGTAGTCAGGGGTTCAGGTTTCCATCTCCCCCGTCGTGGAGGTAGTAATTCTATGGCCACCTCGAACTTACGTGTTGATTAGTTAGACAGTACTCAATGTGTCAGGTGGTAAGCCGTGTCGTCATTTACAAGCACTATTACCTCTTCGGGGAATAGGTTGATTTCCTTTCTATGTTTTCCCTCATCGTTAGTATTCGGTGTAATAGTACATGTATGATTGTTACGAAAATGTACATAGAAATTCATTAAACTTCGTTTCTATTGGTACATGCTTAGACGGTATTTGAACCCTCTCCCAATGTTACAGATTGAAACATCTGCGCTACAGCAAATTTGTAGTTGTAAAATGTAGTCGTAGATTATTCGGCGATCGAGAAGCAATTAAATTACAATGATAAGCGCATTATATGATGTCATATTAATGTACAGATCACGATATGAGTGTTGTGTTCACATCAAAGTATTTAATTAATATCAACTGTTCTTCAAACAGTCGGCATCCTACGTAAAAAACCTATTCTTAATAAAAAGATACCTACGTATTCCAGTGGGAATAGAGCCTGGAACCTTCAGTTTTCGTATCGAGGGCCCTTACTCCACTAATTCATTTTAGCCACAATATTACTTCAGTATCGATACTATGGCACTTCAGTGGCCGTAATTGACACATTTGGCACTCCTTTAACAAATTTTGGCCACTGAGGCGCTATCGAACTACTTCTGCGTCTGAAGTACAAAAAAGTCAATGACAGTTCAATAGCCTTATATTTGGTACTCCACTATTGACATTTCTATACTTGAGTGGCCATTGAAGTGCCACTGAAGCACCACTGACTCGTTATTAAGGTACAACTGTGGCTGTCAAAATATTAGCAAAGTGCCACTTTTACAGCCGAGACGCAGAAGTATCGCAGTAGCGACGCAGTTGTGTGGCTGTCAAAGTTACTTAGTGGAGTAAGGGCCCAGTACCTCAACACAGCCACTGAGAATTATGCTAAAAGGGACTAAGGAGATATATGTAACCTTTTTATAGATTCAACGATCAGAAGGTGGCGAAGTCTACTGACGTGAACGATTGGCTTTCGGGCGGTCGCTTGGGTTCCAAGAATGCTGTGCTGCTCTTCAGGTAAAAGTCAAATACTTTCATAAGTCCTAGCTAGTAACTAATAGTGCTTGAATACGCATACATACAACAATACAGCGCGTCTAACAATTAGTGTTATTTGTATGTGTTTTTACCAATTTTTGTAATGTGTGCTGTATTGTTGTTATTGTGAATAAACGTTTTTCTATTCTGTTCTACATATAACTTTGCCCCTACGTACTAGTAGGCAGGAGCTTGCTACATCAAGCGATCTTGACAAGGCCCTCTCGCCTCAATTTCATCCTAAACTTATAAATACAAGATTGCAGTGTAGCAGAAGGTTTCCCAATCTGACAAACTACTTTACATCTTACTTAAGCTATTACATAAATACTCAGAAAATATATTAGATATATGTAACCTCCTTTTTTACTTTAAACCTTTTCAGTTAATCGTTCAATATGTTATGTATGATTATGTACATACATATAAATTAACGTCCTTTAATCCTTTTCCGAATGGACAGAACTTTGGAGACATGAAAAAGTATTCTTGGTAACTTAGTAGCATGCATATAGGGGTTTATGTCATATGGAACATTGGTGACTGGTTGCTAGCCTATCGCCTAATAGATTCAATATACCCCTAGTTCCTTAATCACCTTCTACGACATGCCGTAATATCAGCAGTTAGTTAGAATTCTTCTTACGTCCCAGCTAGCACGGAACATCGTGTTTTACGTTATGTATGTTATACTTATAACTTGTATGTATGATTTCTCAACCGCTACCCAATAAATATATACTTATTACTACGCTTTCCTACTGCTTTCCAGTCTGGTCGTTGATTATATATGCTGTATTTATAAGTATAACATACATAACGTAAAACACGATGTTCCGTGCTACATTATGTATAAATGTATAAATATACATTATGTATTAATCTATATATAACAAGTATATATTTGTTAAATATACGTTGACTAGCACTCTTAACACAAGTCTTAAATGAACTTACCAAGGGGCTAGTTCAATGGGATAACAGTGTTTCAAATATTAAATATTAATTAATATTGAACAGAAGCTGTGTCCTCGCCGACATAGTGGAAGAGGACCCGCATCATGGCGTGGACAACACGAACCAGATATTGCTGAACAAAGCCAAGAGTATGGCGAAGAGGCTTTTGGTTGACGAGAGGCATGACCTCAACCTCCGGTGCAAGTGTGTCATGCATAACGTGATGGAGTCTTTCGGGCAGAATATGAGGTATGGCGGAGTATTAGGGTACCGAAATTGGCTAGGTAGGGTCAATTTATACTAGTGCAGAGTCGAAAACTAAACACAGAAATTTCAAACGTAATCTTCACTGCTTAATACACATAATTGTGAGATTCATATGAATTTCGAATAATTTGTTTTTTTTTTTAATTCTTAATTAAGCCATTCATCACTAAGTGCAAACACTGCTGCCATGGCGTTTGCACTTGTTATTCAGTCGTCATGGTTGCACCAACGCCGCCAGCCGGTACAACCGAAGAAAAACGAAGTCGAAGCTGCAATTCTGCTCTTCGTTGTTCTTCGGTTTTCCAGTGAAGGAGCCAAATATAATCCCAAAGAAAACATATTTAGTCAGTTTGGCATCACAATTGACTAAATATTCAGCCGAAAATAATTATTTGTATTTTCAACTTTCACTGAGCTGCTGACTTTGTTGACGAACCAGACGACTGAGGTACTGTTAAAACTACCGAGTGTGTATGACAGTAGAAACAATGTCGTCAAAATGCGGTCATTAATAAAATTCTACTGTACTACAATAACAGTAATTGTAATGGATTAAGTCTAACCTAGTTATTTTTAAACACTCGCGATTTATACTCATTTTATTTACTATGTAAGATCGGGTCGTTTCACGATAAATTAATAAAGACATAAACACCTTTATTTTACCCGACGTTAAGACCCTGTTTCATAGGCCGTGGTCGCGGGTAGAGTGGCGTTTCAGCTAATGTCTATCTACCAACAATTGCAAATTGAAACGTCGGGTAAAATAAAGTTATTTATATATTTATCGTGAAACGCCCCGGTCTTACATATTAAATAAAATTAAGTCTAACCTGACCATAACTGAATGACTCTTGTCTTTGTTTCTAGGTTCCCGAGCACGGCGTATGTAGTGAAACACGTGTCCGATACTAATGTGGCAGAACAGGTGCCTGAGGAGGAACAGGTAATAAAACATACATATATAGTTCATTAACGACCTCTGTGGCGCGATCGGTTAGACACCTAAACGCTAATCGTGGGGTCCCGGGTTCGATTCCCAGTGGAGGCAGAGATAAAAACAACGCTTTTCTACTGCTTTTGTCTGGTTGTTGATTATATATGCTATATATGTATTTGTCTATGTATAATATGTATACATTTCTTAAATATACGTTGTTTAGTACCCTTAACACAAGTCTTAAATGTACTAACCAAGGGGCTAGTTTAATGGTGTAATAATGTCCAAATATTATTTTTATTATTATTATATTGTCACATCTACACATAAAGGAAAAATGTTGGTCAAGTATCTCCTCCAAAAGAATAATAACTTTTTTTGTGAAATAATAAACGCATAATCTATAATGTATCAATACTTTTTTTCAATGACAGGAACAAAAATGTCTTACTACCCTCCAATCTATTTACAACCCTGACGAATTCGTCCTTGATTTCATTCGTTCAATTCAACTCATTCACTCATTCGTTCAATTTACGTTTTCAGTGCGTCGAAACGGACAAAAGGCGAGACATAAGTGACGTGTTGAACGACCTGAAGCATATACAACTGAAACGCCCCTTACTAAACATCGAGAACACAACTGCACACATTCGAACGATAGATGACACTACTGGCAGCAACCACAGCGCAGGCAGCGGCGGTGAGACTGTTTATTAAAGAGATATAGTCAGTAATGCCATACACTTATTGACTATTATCCTTTGCGGAATAGTCAGAGGTTTGCGAAGCCCTTTTAGCAATTTATGACCACATCCAACCCAGTTGTTATCGGAGAAGCATCACAATTAGGCAATCAACGTTGGAGACGTATTATTACCTACTTATTAATGCCGTTTTTAACCCGTACTTAAGTATGTCAAAATGACCCAAAACTATGTTGGATATATATTATAATATTGAATGTCAACCATAAAGAGTCAAAATAACGTAACTTTATATATAGCTCCAAATATCTCATCCCATAGTTCTGTCAAAAATGCCCAAATACCTAAATCTCCTAGTACACGTCCACACCTAAAGTACCAAAAGAAAATTAGACCATACTAAATCACTATGAGCCTTAAAAAAGTTCATAGTGACTCGTTAGCCATTTGGTCCCAATTTAGGTTGGTTCCCTACCATGAGCTATCGCCATTGCTCTACAGAGGCCGCCAATAAGGAAGAGAGGAACAAAAAACCAAAGAAATCTAAGGCCAAGTCGAAAAGAACCCCCATTCCGCACGGGCCCCAAATAACGCCATCTGGTAGCGAGGAGTCGAACCACGAACTGGTGCAGCCGGTTGAACAGATACAGGTAGGTTTTTAGACTTTACGAAGATGTAAAGGTACTTAGTAATTGGTAGGTATTTAACTATACAGACGTCATCATCATCATCAGCCTGTCTAAATCCACTGTTGGACATAGGCCTTCTTAACTGACGCCACTTCTCCCTGTCAGTGGCCGTTCGCATTCATTCGGTGCCGGCCAACCTGCGCAGGTCCAGTACATGCAAAAAATATGTAACTAGGAATTATGTTAATCATTTTTCAAGATATATTAGGGTGTAGAATAAGGGTAAACAACTCTAATAGAATATTAAATGAGTGAAAAAGAATTAAATCTGAGTTTGATCAGCGAAGAATTTATTGAATTTGAATTTATTTCTTTGTTTAATATAGCAATTATTTTCGCATATACCCAACTAAATGGAACACCACCTGTCACGTTGAGTAGTGACATTCTGGTTTAAAGTAAATTTTTTTCAGGTCAATAATTTACACAAACGTATAATGAAACTATTCCCGATTTTAAAAACATTGTAGACATTCAATAATTATAATAATAGCGTTTTATTACAGCGACTAAAACATACATTACAAAAACATACACTATACAAAACGTTAACGAGTAAAACTTAAAAACTTCATAAAAGCTAATACACATTAACGTAAGTAATAAACCTTCCAGATCCCAGAAATAGTAAACATGCCAGCTAGCAAATTGAAAACGACGTATAAGCTGGTCAACACAGAGACCAAGTTGCTCCATCGACTGCTCAAAGCCCATGGTCTTGAGGAGTCACCAGCTAACCAGAAACAGTTCAACTTGATGTGGTCGGGGACCCATCCGAAGCCAGATATCCTGAGGTCTCTCAATTCCTATCAGAGGATCAATCATTTTCCGAGGTACACCTATTTAAGTATTTTTAAATTGTTTAATGTTTGCGTTTGGATTCCACGTAGATCAGTTGTTTGAGACTTGACTCTGTATCAGTGGGTGCAGGCTTCAAATCCCGCTTAAGCATGCACGCTTGTACATACAAACACATCGGGCCTGATTCCCTGTAGAGAAGAAGGGTTTTTAGCTGTATTAAACTTAAGTTTTATGTTTAAATTTGTTAAGTTAATTTTGTTTTTTCAATAAATAAATGTGTACCTGACTTCAGTCAAATAGAATGAAAGTAAAAATTTGCATACATACACACATATACATCGGGCCTGATTCCCTGTAGAGAGATAGGCAGGGATCACGGATCCCCATTTGTCCCGATCCTGACAGACCACTTTCGCTTCATTGACACTCATAAACCTTCACATACACACTCGGCGGTTATAGTTACCCCTGACGTCAGCCTTTTTCAATATAGCGTCTATTTGACTGTTATATGTCTAATTGGACTCCTTTTAACTGACTGATAAAATGTTTTAATTCGTTCTAAATATAATGTAATTTTATGAATTTATTTTCTTATGTGATATATCGTCGTGGTAATCCAATTATTGATTATGAAACTTATTGTAAGTTAAATATTGTATCTTATTGATGTAGATATCTCAATAAAGATAATAATACTGAAGGAGACCGACTATATTCTTTATTTATACACATACACATACATATGTTCTAGATCCTACGAACTAACCCGCAAAGACAAACTCTTCAAAAACATAGAAAAATGGCAATACTTCCGCGGCCTCAAACACTTTGACTTCATTCCCACAACGTTCTTAATGCCAAAGGAGTATAAGGACTTATGCACCACCCACTACCGCACTAAGGGACCGTGGATCGTGAAACCAGCTGCCAGTAGTCGTGGGCGAGGCATTTATATCGTGAATACGGTAAGTTGTTATATATAGACAGGATTATATATACACAACTAAAGTATGCCAAAATAATGCACTTTATTCATTTTCGACATCATGTTTCATACAGACATTTACAGCTTATGACCTAGACAATTGATTTTTTTTTTTTAAAAAAGTGGCAGCAACCACGTTCGATTCCCGTACTGGATACAGTTGTTTTTTCAAAGAAAGTATGAATGCAGTTTTTCTTTTTATCAAAATCGGTGACATGGTTCCTAAGAGCAAATCTTCGTATCTCTTATAGTTTCAGACTTTCCCATACTGACCGTTTTGAATGCGCCACCCTGTATATAACCGCCGTGTGTACGAGGTGCTGGATGACAGTGAAGTGAAAGTGGTTGGGCAGGATTGAGATAAATGGGGGTTCTTAGTCTGTGTCTACCCCTGTATGAGGAAAAGATGGTGATGTGAATGTATGATTATACGTAAAAGGTGACTTTGGAGGTAGATGTACCTAGATCAGCGACAAGTATATATGAGAAGATGTATGTGGATATCAATAAACGTAAATAATTGATCGGAACAGAAAAGAGTCAGTGATCTCTACCAATCCGTCTTAAGGAAATGGGTGTGAGACTTATAATATTTAATGTAAGAACAACTTTGACACCTAACGGCGCATTTTACGTAAACGTGGCGTCTAGATAGTAAAAAATATTGAATATTTTTGCAATTTTTCCACGACTTTAAATTTAAAACTTCACTCGTGTAAAGTTTGCTAATTGACGATTAGGACTAGTGCTCCGTTCGGTGTCGATATAAAACGTATTTTATAATCCCGCGTTTAAACCTTAAGGTTACAGTACTAAGCTACCTCTTCACCTGGCATATCGTTGGACGTTAAGTTAAAACTCTATCATTGATATTCCATATTACTGCTATTACAACCCCGTTAGTTTTGCTATAGTTTACTAAGGAAATAGATTTCTGAAATCCTGTCTACCACGAACGGGATAAGAGGAATTGAATGTACTTATAGTTATTATAATTTTCAGCCAGAACAGATACCGAAGAACGAAAACGTGGTAGTAGCGAAATACATAGACAATCCACTGTTAATAGGTGGCCATAAGTGTGATTTACGTCTCTACGTTTGCCTAACCTCTGTCGATCCTCTCCTGATATATTTATATGAAGAAGGCCTCGTTAGATTCGCCACCGTGAAGTATGATAAGACGAACAAGAACCTTTGGAATCCGTGCATGCATCTATGCAACTATAGCATCAATAAATATCATACGGATTATATCAAGTGAGTATTCAAGTTTGTGAAGTAAATAAAATGCTACAAAATACATGTGTATCTTTATGGTATTTAGCTTTATTAAGGTGTCTTAGGGGCCAGGACTTAGAATCTATTGAATAATGGAATATAAGGGGGTTTGCCATAAAATATGACTTGGCGGTAAATGTTTTTGGACAAAAAGCATTTTAAAACAAGTTTCTAGAATTGTTAATGATGTTTTTGAATTTTATTCCTTACCTACCTGATTGTCAATACCTGTGAACTGAGTTAAACTCACCAACTCTCATGTTAGGTTCTGTCAACCCCAGTGGACGAATGAACGTTACTTGTTAGTATATACGTATATGTATTTATATCAAACATAGTCACGATTCATTACCAGATAATTGAGCCGAGCTGATTAAAACTACAACGAAAATCTTAACAATCTCATTCTTCTATCTACCCAGATGCGACGACCCGAACGCAGGCAACGTGGGTCACAAATGGACCCTATCTGCCCTGCTCAGGCACCTACGTCGTCAAGGCAGGAACACCGCACAACTGATGTCCTCAATCGAAGACTTGGTCGTGAAGTCCATCATGTCCAGTGCCCAAACTATGGCGGCGGCTGGCCGGTCGTTTGTACCGCATTTCTTTAACTGTTTTGGTGAGTAAACGTAGCTCAGTTGTTTGGGTATCTCTGTATCAGTGGGTACAGGGTTCAAATCCCGCTTGAGTACAATGGAAATGAGGTTTTATGGATTTATATGTACATTGACGTAATAAAAATACATTTGCGAAATGTATCGAATATTACGGTGAAGAATAACAAGGTGAGGCAACCTATCTGTTACCCAAACAGGTAATTGTCAGTGCTTGTAAATGGTCAAAATGAGTACTAACTATCTGGTCAACACGTGTGTTCGAGGTGGTCATAGAATTTCTACCTCCGCGATTGCTAATGTCTAATGTCGCTAATGTCTAAGTGCTAATGTCTAAGTGCTAATGTCGTGAACGCGTTTTTTTTCGGATGTTTGGTTGAATGTGGAATAGAAGTAAAGTTTTTCGGTGCTGAGTAGGAAAGGGTAGGGGACTAGTTTTAATAGTGTTTATTGTGTTGTGTTAAGCATCTCAGATTCTATATTGTCATTGCATTGTACTTCCGAGGCTCTATCCTAATTAAGGCGCGTTATTATGTTATAAAGTTGTTTTTTATTATTTGACGCGGTGAAAAAACATAATATCCTTTATAAAGAGTATAACCTACGTATATGTCGTTGAGTGCTCATTATCAGGTCAAAAATTACTTTGATATGATAAAATTAAGATCTACTCAATTCCGCGATCGACAAGCTTCCTTCCAAGAGAATCGTTGCTCGTAAAATATATGATATTTAAATATTACCAATTTTATTTTCAGAGTTATTCGGTTACGACGTGTTGATCGACGATTCTTTAAAGCCGTGGCTGTTGGAAATTAATCTGTCTCCGAGGTATCTGTTTCCTATTTGTTAACTAGGTTAATGTCATAGTTTACGATTGCGTTCATAGTGTATTATATTGGTATCATTGCGTAGATGTCACGTAGATCTATAATTCCTTGTTTGGTCAGATGTATAGATTGGTGCAAATAGTTTAAATAATTTAATAAGATTTATTTTAATTTTGTAAGAAACTAATTTGAACCTTTGAAACATGAACCTCTGACTACCTCGCAAGGGTTAATGGTGGTGGGAGAACGCGTTTCTCTTTTCTGTTATCTATGTATGTTACACAATCCATGTTTTCCCAGCTTGGCGTGTGAGTCCCCGTTAGACGCTCGAGTGAAGTCGGCGCTGTTGTCGGACACGCTGAACCTGATCGGCATCCCGGCTGTTGACATGGCCAACGTCCACGACAGCACCAACTCCTTCAAGCCACGGATCGGAGCGGTGAGGGCAGATATCATAAATACAAACGTTAATGTTAATGTGCTTAGGATGGGTTACGGTTCGAAGGACCATAATTTCACTAAATACAAAATAAAGAATGTTATAGAATTTTCAAATAATTGTGATTACATTTTGACGATATACAAATCACATTGCATTACTTTTATTTTTAAATGTTAGATTTGCACTATCCTGACCTACCCGCAAAAAATTATGGTCGAGAACTATATCCATTATGAGTTATACGGCTTAATTGTCAACCATATGCCACCTTTTTTACATGCATCAGACCGTTTCAGTATGGCCTCTCCATTTCTGTCCATAGTGTCGGCGTGTCCATTCAGTGGAGAACGCCCCTCGGAAGGGCGGGGGCGGCGGCCCGTCTGGCCTGACGGGCGAGGAGCTGCGCCTAGTACGCGCGGTGCGGGCCCAGTTCGAGAGACGCGGCGGCTACGTGCGCATCTTTCCTAGCCACAACTCGTGGGCTAAGTACTCGCAGTATCTAGGTATGTTAGGTGAAATTAATATTGTATATAGTGGTAGAAGTTTGATAGTGATGGTACCGTGCTAGCTGGGACGTAAACTAGGTTCCGTTTTTCCTGGCATGTCGTAGGAGACTAGGGGTATATGGATTCTATTAGGCGATAGACTAGCAACTTGTCACTTATCACATATTTCACGTGAAACTTTCAGCTAGAACACATGGGAGGGAAACAAACCCTAACCTGCTGATTCTATTACATCTAAGTCACATCTACTTCCAACTAACATCTAAATATAGCATACGCTTCAGAATAAGGCAAATACACTTCCTTTTAACAAGTGGCGGTGTAATCAGAAGCTTCAGTACCCATCTCCGGAATTTCAAAGGCGTGTTCGATTTGAACCACTCAAAGCCTGCTATTCACTTGATAGACAGCATCCAACGTAATAGGTAGTTACCGCGTGCGACTGTAAATTATGTACGTAAATTTATTTATTCGTAATGTATATGGAAACGCTTATGTGAGACGGAACTAAATTCACCTTGAAGTAATATGCTACTTGAGTTATAAACGTATAGGGACAGCGAGCTACGTAAGTTAACAGTTAAGGACAGTCCTTACGATGATTTTCCTCACCGTCAACTAAAATCATCACATATAAATAACATAAAAAGCGTAATAATAATTAGAAGTTTTCATGTCCATAGTCCAGTGTTAGTGTTTCTATGACCGTCTTGAGCCCACGTGTTAACCAGATAGCTAGTACAGTATGTGATAGGTAACAAGCCGTCTCACCATTTACAAGCACTAACACTTAGTATTACTGTGTATTACGTATACATATAATGGTGTAGATAATCGTAACACATAAAGAACATATTTGCGTTCCAGACCCAGTAACAGGCATCCCCCTGTGCTCCACATCCTTAAACAGCGGCTTCCCCTTCACCTCGGTGCAGCACAACTACAACCTGCTCATCCACATGCACGTGCTGCCCCACTTCCAGCACAGCGCCACCGCCGCCAGCGTCACGGACACGCCGCAACGGTGGGTCAAAGGCTACGGTGGGGGGACTGATAAAGTAGCAGCGCTGCGGTGTAAAGCATAACATAAAACATAACATACGCTTAACGACTTGTGTATACACACTACCTTTTTTATTATGGCGGGGTAGTCAGAGGCTTGAATGCAGCTGTAGCCCAGTGGGTAAGTCCTCGGACTTCATATGAGAAAGGTCCTAGATTCGAATCCCAACTCTGGCATGTACCAATGAATGAAATTTAATTGTATTTTTCATTTACGTACATAATTTACAGTCGCTAACGGTGAGAGAAAACATCGTGAGGAAACCTGCCTATCCCTCAGGATAGGTAATAGTCAGTGCCTATATACGGCGATACGGTTCACTACCTATCACGTTGGGTGCGGTGTAAAGCAGAGGATGGATATAATATGATCTTAGTCTCTTTAAGCATCAAATGGGATTGATATGTAAATGGATTTGGTCAAACAGTTCCATGATTAACGTAAATAGAATGCTTACTTGGCTTTTCTGTCTGGAATGTGGTAACAAGAGGTACGCAGAATTTATTGTACAAATGTGATTGAGTCGAATGACAAAATATCTATACAATGCTCAATTGATAGTGAACTCTCTATCTCCGCCTAACCCGTAAGGGTTTTAGAATCGTGAATGCATATGAATGTTATACAGTATTCTCATACAAGTTACACATCTTCCCTCTTCCGTTTCAGACTGAAGCGGTACGAAGCGGTAACAGTGACTTCCACTGCGCCGGCCATTTCCCTCGGTGAATCTTCTCCGCCCATCTCGCTTCACGACTCGCGACGCGTCAAGGATATTATCAAGAATCAACTGTCCAATGGATTGAAGCTTACGTAAGTATCTTAGTGTTTATACATACGTCTATAATGTTGGAAAGGGGTTTCAAAGAAATTTTCAGTTCATTTGATGTGTTGTTGGGAATAGTGATGAAAAAATAAGAAATCTGTCCCCAAGATTCCTACATTTCTATATTTAACCCCACCTTTCATCATTCTATCGTCTTAAATAAGCCCTTGTCTCAAAGTAATTTCTAACAAAATGTAGGGAAGAAGTTCCAGGTGAGGATATGACGGGACATCATAAACTTATAAATCTATGATATCATAAATAATAACTAAATGTTACCTAATGGTTTGATGATATGATCGTCTGACTTACGTACCCTTTAGACCAAAACTGGCAAAGGAGTAAAGATGCTTCTTCGATATAAAAAATATTAAAATATACGTATATTCATGATTAATAACTAACGGGACTTATCGCGTAAGTTTGTACATAATAAAGCCCGTGACCATGGCTGCTGCAACGTAGCTGAAACTTCGGGTTAATAAAGGTAACTTTATTATATAAAAACTTACGCGATAAGTCCCGTTAGTTATTAATCATGAGTATAAATCGCGAATCTCTAACTATATATACGTATATTATTTACAAACAACCTCTTTGTCCCTACAACTAATAACAACAAATTTATTTCTTAATCCTTTTCCAGATTGGGTGAAAGTCGTCGCGCCCTAGGACTCTACCTAACGCACGTACTGAAACGGATCTCTGCCTTTCCCAACGAGCAAGCAGTGCTACATGCAACACAAGTCATGAAATTCCTGAAGCGGGCAGCTGGATCTCTACGCATGCCTTATAACGTAAAGGTGACATTGTATAAGCATGCTGCTTGGTGCTTAACTTACGCTTCTGTTTAGCCTTGCGGGGTAGTTAGAGGGTTGGGTAAACACCGTTGTGATAGAAGCAGTAGCTTCGTAAATTGCATGTGATGTTTTTGTTATATAGAATTTTTTATTGTTATATGTTTATTACTTGAGATAGAACCTAGAATATTTCATTACTAAATGCTTTGTTCCACCACCTAAACATTTTAACCTACTCGCCTAAACAATTTCACTACGTTATATGTTAAATACTCATATTAAAATAATGTTAAGTACCTTCGGAATACGTAAATACTATGTGCTTAAAATGTCAATGTTATAGCGCCATATTGTGACGTAATAGACATGAAACCAAATTAACGAATCATTCGTAATGAACAGATATGATTCTTTCTATTTTTTAACAAAGACCCTTGTTGACCCATTGACATTTTAATCACATATTATTTAATTGCATGTTGCAGGTATGATTATATACTTCCATGAATCATATATTTTATGCACTACTTTTACTATTATATTTAATATTTTTGTTAATGAACTACTAATTAACACAATATTATTAATATTTGCTTGATTATTTAACAATTCAATTAATCCCACGCTACTCTGTTATTCTATAATTATTCTATAGGATATTGATCTTTCTTTAAATATTAGGTGACGGGCTAGCAATCTATCACCAAGCCTTATTAACAAGCTAATCATTGTACTTAATAACCAAGAAGATCCAAATCTTTCGAGGTTCAATATATACCAAATAATATGTATTCTAAACCAATATAGACCCCCTCTTTCCACTACATATCTCCATCTCTTTCCCAGGTGCCTGTAGGCAAGATGTGCGACAAGGACAAGTGCGCAGTCATAGCGAAGCAGCTGAACGATTTCCTGTACATGTACTATAGGGAGACGGACTTGTACACTGACAGCGAAGATAAGAGTGACTGTATCTCTAATATGAACTTTGCACAGTTTCTGTGCTCTGCTAGGTGAGTTAATGTAGGTGATACCTATTATGGATGTATATAACGGATGTATATGTGAGCGTTTGCGGGAAAATGAGACCAAATATCCATCTCCGTAAATATATGGCGTTTAACATGTTAAACAGTATCTCCGTTTACTTAGTTCCATATAGTTAGAAAATATAGAGCGAATAAGTAATTTTTACATGGTAAATGTTCAAAGGATTGTGGAACAGGGAAGCATTTTTCATAAATTCTCGGTAATTTTTACCTATAAGTGTTGTAATGACATGTCGTAAGAAGCGACTAAAGGACTATGATCCTTAATCCCTGGAGATAAAGATATAATTTAAGAATATTACTGAAGAATTGCATGACATGCCGAGAATGTGTCAGTTAGAGCTCTTAACTTAACCTGACCATATTACACAATTTACACCATGAGAATTTCCTCATAGTTAGTGACGTGTACGTACCCGTATAAAATTACTTAATCTTTTCAGTGAAGCAGATTTAGAAGACGTCCTCCTGCTAGTTCTAAGAATGGAGAAGTACACGATCCCCTTCCTAGGCGACCCTCGCAGCCCCTATTGCGTGGACCTGCCGCCGCAGAAGCTCAACGAACCGGCCACGCGTCACCTCTTACTCAAGTTCCTCTCGAATATCGTGCCCAATAACTGTAGGAGGTTCAAGTGAGTATTTTGTTGTAAGAAGAATACATACGTTGATTTAGCACACGTCTTTGACAGTTTTTTCAATTCTTTATTAGACATTCATCTTTAGATTACGTCGGCCAAAGTACAAACACTGATGCCATGGCATTTGCGCTTGTTGTTCCGTCGCCATGGTTACGCCAATGCCGCCAGCCGCTGCAACCGAAGAATAATGAAGTTGAAGTCCCATAGTCTTCTTTTCCTTGTTCTTCGGTTCGTTCCAATTGTAGATAATATTATCCCAAAACGAACATATTTAGCCAGTTTGGCATCATAATTGACTAAATATCTTACCGAAAATATATTTTTTGTATTTCTTTCACTGAATTGCTGTCTTTGCTGACGAACTATAAAAAACTTTTTGTCATAGATAGTGCTGTTAAATTTGTGTTGTTGTGATGGAAACAGTAAGGTGTGAATGTATTGTTGTAAATGTAACAAAAGGTTTATAGGGTTCATTTTAATTAAAGCAATTCACTTGTGCTTTTACTGCTCGTTATAAAGTTATTAAGATTTATTTTATTAGTTAGTTTAGATTAAGTTTTGTAGTTTTTTTTTACCTATCAGATTTGGGAAATACGTATAAGTATTTAATTGCAAGTGCTTAAAATTGAAACTACTACTTTTGACGCTTCATGGTGATGTAGCCCAGGCAGTCAGCATGTAACATGAGTAATAACAAGCAACTTACGACACTGACTGACCCATTTTGAAAAATAGGCGGATTTCCGGAATGGAAATAAAATAGGAGAAACTTATTCCCAAATTGAACTACAGCGAGGCAAGACCCAGCACGGCGTGTATACAGGATAAAGCGACGTTGCCAAAGAGTATAAAGGCGATCTACACGGACGAGAGATCGCTAGCCAAAAATGGCGGCCGGATGACCATGTTGAGACAAAATGTCGTTCCGATGACCAAGTTTTGGGTGCCGCGGTAATTGTAGACATGATTTTACAGTAATAGAGCTTATTCTGTGGCATTATTGTATGTAATGTATCGTATATAATGATCTAAAATAATAAAATATTATTTATTTTAAAATGTAAATGAAATAAATAACGGTACATGAGATTTGGTTGTCTTAAAGCCAATCTTAGTTTAGTCATATAATAGTAATTTTGTTTTTTTTTTTTTTTTGGTATAGTATCGTATCTTATAATTTCAAGTTGAATAAATAGCACGTTAGTAGAATTCCAGTCTCCCGACTCCATCTACACGTATCTAAATATCAAACAGCGCTTACTTTGTTGCATTTTAATAGGTAGTTTGAAAAAAAATCGGGTTGCGTAAAATTTTAATACTTTTCTCTTCGCCAGATTTACGAATTTCACATAAATAGAATGTTGATATTCATAACTCATGAATAGCAGACATTCCAGAGATAATGATCGTGTAATCAAGTAGGTCAGTCGCAAACAATACAAACTAACTATATGGAACTGTTTTCTATTGCGAAAATAAATGTAAGGCGTTGATTAACTCTTGGTGTATTAATACTATTTGGACTTAATGTTATATTTTAATACTAATTGTCAACAGATCTCAAGAGTCTCCTCCACCTCCAAAGAAAGAAGTTGAAGCTACAGCACTATTGCAGAAATCCAGTGATGAAATGGTGCTCAAAGATTCCCTCAAAAAAGAAAAACCCTTGAACATTGCCCTCAAGTACGCGAGATCCTGATACCTGACTTTGCAAAAAGCACAAAATGGCCGCGACACAGCCATATCAAGATGGCGACTAGCAAACATGGCCGACTTAATAAAAACCGCATTGCCTCTGCTTAAAATAATGCTTCAAGTTGTTCAATTAAATAAAGGGTACAGGGATATAATTAATATTTATAAACATACGTTAAAGATATCTACAGTCGTTTGAAAGCGTAAATTTCTTTACGATTTCTTAAGCAATAATTAAAACAATATTTGCACGACTTAAAATTCGATAAGGTTTGTTTATTCGCGTTTCCCTGTGCCTTTTGTTTCAAATAAAATACTCCGGCTGTATTTTTGTATAAAAAACGTTTTAAAAATATAGTTATGTTAGTTACCTTTACCATTTAAATCGCCAAAGAGATGTAGTGTCCATTACTATCTAGAATGGTGCTAGTAATTGTAAAGGGTTAGAACGCTAGAATCCTCATGGATGTACTTAATAACTATGAAAAAAATGTTAGAGCTAGTTTTTATTTATTTATTTACTCTAGCAAATGTGTTCAAAATAAATATTAGAGTTTCATCGGTTTACTGTTTGCGAAGGATTGCATAGAATAATATAAATAAATATGACAATGTTACAAAATGTTCTAAGTTAAATAATGAAACTCCTGCATGTATAATGATCAACAGTATCTATTTTTTTTTTTTGGTATATGTAAAACCAAACACTATGTATCATATTATTATGTTTCATTTCATATCTACCTATTTCCAATTTAAAATTGGTACGTTTTTATATATACAATCTTGAAACTCGAACCCTGGCAGATGATTTGTAAAACTGTGCAAATCTTCGTAAACAGTGTCGATTGAATAAATTTTAAATAAATTTGTCTCGTGTACATTATAAAGCACATTTTCATGATATTACCTCATGTTTTAGTGATGAATACCCTATTTTATCTACCCGCTTCAGCATTTTATCTTGTGCAAAGTGAGCCAAATATTTTTGATAGTAACATTAAATGGTCGAGTCTGTGACTCTTCAAACTTTTCCAATATAATCTAAAGTTTGAATATTACTTATTAACTAACATCATTTTTTTAATATTATTAAGCTAATTTTTATACGTTTTTTTATCTATAATTTTAATCAAATTGGTGTTAAATTTCCTGATTTATATTTATTTAAAATAATTTTTCAATCGTTTTTTTTGTATAAAGTACAAAAAGTTTGAAGAGTTATGGAACTATGTTTTTTTGTTTTTATTTAAAAAAAACTATCGATGCTAGTCCATATGTTACAACGATATAGTATCTAAAGATTGTTGCTTAATTTATGAATAATAATAAAACACTATTGAATAAGAAGCTTTGTTTTATTATTTTAGTACACTGGAACGCGTTTTTATCTGCTATGTATGACACATTGTAATACCCAAAGAGTAGACCTTGAGAAACATTGATAGATTTTGTTAATAGGTGAAACCCTAACAAAGTCATCACTGAAATTAAATTGCCGATTGAATACGTTTTGCAAAGAAACGGGCATGACGTATGCATATTATTTGGGATTTAGAAAGAACATCTATTTTACACACTCTTACATCAAAATCAGTCAATTTGAGAGGCAGTGATCTTAGACGTAAATACGTAAGAATAAATACACTTTTTTGGCAAAACGTGGCCTGTCTGTTAAATAATTCTTTTGTCTACCACTGTGTATTTTTATCCGTGAACTTGGAGTACCATCTTGCACAATATTTCATATTAAAAAGGTTAGTGACCCGTAACACAAATAAATATCGTATGAATGAAATTGTACTATCTCTTTATAAAAACTACAATGTCAACAACAATAAACAACAATTCAAACCCAAAAAGAAGGTAGGCGTGTATTTGCTACAACTAATTACTTGTACATGCACTAAAAAACGCCGGACGCGAGCGTGAATTTTTTCATAAAACTTCCGAAATAACCCTCTACAGCGACACGGCTAAAAATAATATTTCCATAATATTCAAGCACGCCGACAGTGTTAAAGACCGAGAATTGCCGAATACACGTAAACTACGACATGCAGAGTTAAATCAAATCAAACATAACTAATTCACCATTTTGTGTTATAAAATTTCGCGCCATATATTTTTATTTTTGTGAAGTGAATAATGGAGAGGCGTAGGAGCTCCTCGGCTACAGCCAACCATGTGTCCAAAAAGTTATGCTTTACTATAGCTATATTTGTTGGCGTCATATGTTTATGTGCTGGTAAGTACCTACTTAACAAACTAACAAAATCATAAGTAGCATTTGAAAATCGGTTTAATAAATTCATTTTCTTGACAGTAAACTTTTGCATTTATTTTAAGAATTAGGCGCATTGTTTACTGTAAACTTTCATTCGTATTTCGTCCGTAATATTTTATGTCTTTTTACATTAATAAGCTTATTTCCTCATGATCTATTTCCACTGTATATGTTTCGTAAAAGTTCTTTGCTATGTATGTAGAAACCTCTTTGCTTCGGTTCGAACCGGAAATAACGTAGGGATATGGGTGCGAAGTGTAAATATAAATATTGTATAAAATTTTATTTAAAATTTTAATACTAATTACTTGACTTGGGTGGGACTTGAATAGAAAACCAGCTGCCATTCTTTCGAAATGTGTTGTTAGAAACGACACGGGTAGGTATTTACACATAAATGTTATTTGAGTGTTGTACTTACTGGTACCCTATTCCTAATAACAACCTTAATTTAAAGACAAATCGAATAATTGAATAAAAACATCGTAACAAGACCAGTCTATTTATCGGGATAGGCAAAGGTCAATAGTCTTTACATGGTGACTTATAAACCTACTGACTACACAATGAAAACTTGAATCTCTGAAAACCCCGTAAGAAATAACGGTCGTGATATGTATCTCATGTTGTTACGATTTGTTTTTACACCAATGATTCACGATAAAGTATTTTTAAGCAATTCATTCTTCGCGATCGCTAACAAGTAATAAAAAATATGTTCTCAACACCACAATGACTGAAATTCATTCATAAACAAAACTAATAGCAATTGACCCGTATGAAGTGGTTGTAAATTATGAGTAATCACATTATTCTTTCATTACCGAGAGTTCACTTTATGCTGGTTCGTTACGTGGATTATAGAACTCGTTGCCAAGAATAAAAATGTCTTAAATGTATGTTTTAGATAAAATAAATGTACTTGATGATTGGAACTTAGATAAAATGATGACATTGCGTTCTAGCTAGTTTTAAGAAGCGAATTAGGAACTAGGCGTTAAGTTTGATTAATGCCATTTAGTAGAATAGTCATAGTCAACGCCCTTATACGATAACATAAAACATCACCAGTCACATTGACTACTATTTGGTATTCTATATGACTATAAATCATTCGGAGACATCCAAATCTCACTACCCCCTAGGAATTATGGTCTTAAAATCTATGTTAAGCTACTAAATATATTTCAGGCTACGTGATGGGTAACCTCGTAAGGAACGAAGTGAAAAAAACCACAGACATCATCACTCACAATCTCACCAGCACATCAGAACTGTTTTACAAGAAAACCAAACGTTTGTCACCGAAAACCGTGATGTATCACAATCCGGAGAAGATATCCAACAAATTGTTGGAAATATTCCACTGCGACTGCAACGATTGTGGGAAAATGAAAAACAACAACTTGTACGAATTCACGAAAACACTAGTTAACTTTGAAGTGGTTAAGTTGATAAAAACTATAAATAACGCGTCCCTTTATATAGATTCTTTGAGATAATGACTTTGTAAATGCATTTTGCGTAGTTGTAAGGTAAAATAGGAGACAATAAAGCTAATTTTGTAATTTTTGTATTTATTACTTTTTTATTTTTCTTTTCCCCGCGCTTTTTTAACAGTACATTCACACTACAAAATACTTTATGACTGAATTATTGTCAATACTTATAATACATATCATAATGTTATGAAATATATTACACACATTAATACAACCGATAAGTTTATATTCCCACACTGAACTAGGATAGAAAAAAAGAAATGCCTCTGCGGGTTTTCTGGTAATTGATGGAACACGAGTGATCGTGTTTTATGGCGTACCCTGGTAGAGGACTAAGTCCATCACTGCGCTGCTACTGATTGATTGATGATTTTTAAGTGGGTTAATCACCATCATCGATATCTCTTTTCTACTACCTACCATAATTCCTATCAATAGATTTGAATCTGGTGAACGTGTTTAATTAACCTTTAATTATAAATAGCAAGTTTATTACCATATCTATAATCCACATTTATGCCTATGTGCGCTGCAAAATAAGTAATAAGTCTAGTCGCTACAACCATGACGAATAGTTTTGCTTTACGTAAGTGCACAATGCAGTTTTGTCTAAAAATAAAGCTTTGTGAAACGTGAGCTTCTCGACGATAGTCTTTTCATTGTATACAGCAGCTGTCTAAAATAGTTTGATTCTTTCTGCTATCACAAGAGGCGTGTGACTAAGTAAGTCTATTATTGATATTAGATGATTCAAGTTTTCTTGTAAGTGGCTCTATATTCATATACTTACACGAATTCCTACGGAGTGAACAAAACCTCAGAGACACCATTTCGTTTTTGTATCAAGATATCATTAGAAATATTTGTTTGAAGTTGCTTGCGCATATTTGAAATAGAGTACTAGTCCATATTTACTAGTCCATATTTGAATTAGAGCGGGATATGTACATATCTCACGTCTCACGTCGTTTATACCACAATGCCTGAAAACTAAGGTTTTCAACCAGTGTGTGCTCCCCGTTATGACGTACGTTCTGAGACGTGGACACTCACTGCGGGACTAGCCCACTAATTCAAGGTTGCTCAGCGTGCTATGGAACGGAAGATGCTCAGGGTTTCTCTGGTAGATCGCATCAGAAATGAGGTGATACGCCAGAGAACTAAAGTAACCGACATTATGAAAAGAATTAGCACGCTGAAGTGGAGTTGGGCTGGTCACGTATGTAGAAGGACTGATGGTCGCTGGAGCAAAAAAGTCCTAGAGTGGAGACCGCGACTCAGTAAACGTAGTGTGGGGCGCCCCCCGGCAAGATGGGAAGACGACCTGCGCAGGTTGGCCGGCATCGAATGGATGCGAACGGCCACTGACAGGGAGAAGTGGCGTCATTTGGAGGAGGCCTATGTCCAACAGTGGATTCAGATAGGCTGATGATGATGATGTACATATCTACGAGTATGATTATGTTTATATGTAAGTATATGTATAGGCCACTGACAGCCTATTAAGGGACTGTCGGAGGACCAGTATCGCTTTACATGCTAACCCTTTCACTGCACGGTACTAATCATGTATCTTGTAATTTTTTTGGCATCTATGTATGCAGTGAATAAAACTTTTCTTTCCACATCCCAATGAAAACAATTAACCCTAGTCCCTTAAGCCGCATCGAGTTATTTGAATTCTTTTTGCGTCCCTATCTAGATGGGACTAAATTGTTTGATGAATATATTTGTCGTAAATATTGTCTAAAATTTAAGTTCAATATAATACATGAGAAGATACATGACACAGTAGTTTGGCGCTAATTGACTTGTCATGTTGCCAAACTTATTGAGTAGGCATGTGCAAAGATTGACAGGTAGACTCGGTCACTGGTATCGTATTTTCAATCACACGCCTATTGGCTCGGTAAATGGAAGCGAGTCATGTTCCTTGAGTTTTTTAAGTATACACTGATATCTTGACAGTGAAATCATTATACATACTATATACTGTAAAAATGGTACATCGTGTCTTTTACAGGCATTATTACTTTCATGTTTTTTCATCATTACTTTCATTCAGACATTTTTTAGCTTAATATATTTGTACATACATGAACATAAACTTTTATTGGCTAAGTGTCTTTATTCATGTCAAGGTATATATAAGTATAGGTCATTAGTATATTTTAGATGCAAAGTTCATCCCCAAAATTTAATTTAATTAAAGTTAATACATTCATTTTATCTGGTTTCATTCACATACTTGCCAATGGATAATTTGATGAAGGGTCATAATTAATATAATATTGTTTTACAAGATTGCCTATAATCTTTTATTGATAGTTGATCAGTTAACTTATTTGTATTTTATTATTATTTAAACAGTTTTTTCAAATCCTGCTTCAATCCTGCAAATGCTTATTACTTCTTTTCTGCTTACGATTAATATATATTTTATATTTTTGTAAATTACGTTCAACGAAGGAAAATAACAACTTTTAAAAACTGTCTTAGTTCGTAAAACTGTACTACAATATCTACTTGGGTATAAAAAGTTTATGTGATATGGAGTGAATATCGATTCAAAATACTTATCGCATACTGATTCACCTATTGCTGAATAGGGTATCATAATCATAACCCATCCCTACACATAACGCCATTTTAGCTGTCAAAATCGCGTTAGGCGTGCGGTTTTGGATGTGATTGTAAAAATCTTGGATTTTAACTACATTTACTATAATAAATAACAATATGGTCGCTGTAAGTAAATGTTTATAAGATAATTTCCCTTTGTGTCTTTTACCAACTTATATTATACGGTCATTTTCTCTTACAGCAAACAAAAATTTTCGTTGGCGGCCTAACCGTGGGAACCCGCCCGGAGGAACTACGCAAACTATTCGAGAGATTCGGCGTTGTAACAGAATGTGATATTATGAATCGTTGCGGGTTTGTTCACATGTCCACGGAAGATGAAGCGTCGGCCGCAATCCGGGCGCTCAGGAATACCACCTTCAATGGAACCACTATCTCAGTTGAACGCGGCCGGATCAAGGAGCGTGGCCAGCGCGGAGGCGGCGGCGGTGGCCGTGGTGGCATGCGTGGAGGCCCACGGGGTGGCGGCGGAGACAGACGCGGCCCTGGCCCAATGCGAGGCGGCCCCATGGGTCCGAGGGACGCTCCATACATGCGTGACTCACGGCCTATGGGCTACAACATGCGAAACAACATGAACGGCGGTGGTATGAACATGAGAAATGGAATGGGAGGTGGTGGTTATGACCGTTCTATGGAAAGGCCACCAGTTGGTGGAGCAGGTTATCCTGATGACCGCTATGGAGGTGGTGGCTACGGTGCTGGTGCATACGCCAATGGCGCTGCTGCTGGTTACGGCGGAGGAGCAGCTGGTGGTTACGGAGCTGCAGCCGGTGGTTACGGAGGCGCTGGTTATGGTGAAGACAGACGAGGCTTCCCTCCCATGGAGCCCCGTGGTGGAGTGCCCAGACCAGACCCATATGCGGCCCCAGCTCCAGTATATGATGATAGACGTGGATATGCCTCAGCTCCAGTTGATGACATTCCTCCCCCCATGTATGATGACAGGAGGGCACCTGCTCAGTATGACAGAAGAGCACCTGCTTATCCAGATGAGAGAGAGCTGATGGACAGAAGAGCGCCAGTGGCCCCCATTGCTCCAGGTGGCTATGAGAGAGCACCCATGGGCAATGGCGCAGTTGATATGTACAGTCGTAGATCTCCTGGCATGTAAGTATAACATCTATATTGTTATAAATGATGCAGTCTTTTCCAGCCCTCATTATTATTAAGTTCATCATTTACTCCTAGCTCTAGAAACTATCTCAGAATAAATGTCATTATTTTGATTGAATGTGTACTGACTCATTATTTGTTGTCCCTACATTATCACATTTAAATAAAACTATTTTTCTTATTCCAGGGGTGGTGGCATGCCAATGGCTGGTGGCTATGAGAGAGATCCCTATGCCCAGCAATACGCTCCAGTACCACGGTGAGTTTTATTTACATAAAATAACACAATATTTTCAGACATTCTTAGTCCCGCCTTACATACTGAATGTATTGAGGTATATGTTTAAGGTTTAGTCACAGGAATGGTATAGAGTAAAAGTTAAATTGTAAAAATAATTACTATGATTGCGTAATATTGGTGTTCCTGAGATTATGGTATACTTGAATAATGCGTTATACTGCATTTTTGTGAGCAGATCCCGGTAAGAGTTCCATGAGGAATTTTTCTAAAGTTATGGCATACATGTATATCTAGAGTCGTGGTTTCTATTCATTTTACAAGAAAATCAGACTTACCGTAAATAAACATCATATCATTGGGTAACAAAGGCAATACTTTGATTATAAAATATTCTCAATAAGTCCCGTTTTCTTGTAAAATACATGTATAATGACGTGATGTTAAGTATTTCTCGTATTAGTTATTTAAAGAGTAAAATATTCCTAATACAAAAAGAGAATCATGTAATTTATAGCTCCGGTCTTATTTAGAAAATACATATATGTAATGAAACTTAAATAAATAACACTTTAATTACTATGCATAGCAAGGTCAAATATAATCTCTGTTGGGGTAATTATTTCGTTACATAAGTCAGGTATGCAATAAACTATAGTTCTATGCCTTTATTATATTTATGCCAACATTGGCTGACAGTAGTTACTAGATGTAAAATCAGACAGTTGATATGAATTTACTGCCAGTGTGATATATGGTCACTTCACTGACTGTTAGATGCAAATCGCTGTAGTGGAATTAAATTGGGATGCGTTTATTCAGATTTGTCTGTCATACATATTCACACCTTAGCTGAAAAGCCACATCTTAAACGTCTTGTAACTTTGAAAGGAAAAATCTTATAAGTTTCAAATATACTACAAATACTTTGAAGATTTGAAAACTGGAACATATTTAAGTAGGGCAAATTTTATATGCAGTGTAGTCAGACTGGAGTGATCATTTTCGCATTGTGAACATATCATAGTCACATTTGAATAGATTTGTCACAGATAGTGAGTTATGTTTTTAAATACAAGTATTTCCTGTGCAAAGCAGTGTAACTAATAGCTAATAAGCGCCCAATGTTGCTTAAGTTTGATTATTAAACAAGATTTGTGATTATGGCCGGACATTGCTAATAAAATGCAATAATTGATAGAAACCTTACTCCAGTATAAATTTTTATATAACTAAAATATCTAGTCGAACATAAATGCCAATGATATGCAAGATAGTGAAATAGGCTCAGGGGCCATAATAATATAGGTCACTGATTTTAGCTTATTGTTTTTTATATCGTATTTTTTATTATATACTTGTTAGTAATAAATGTGTGAATTAGACAAACTACTTGTTGTATACTCACAATGCTTTTTTCGTAACAAGCAAAGTGACTCTATCTTTCATATTGTTGGTAGAAAAGGAGACTCCTATCTCTGTAGGCTAAACAAATGAAGGAAAATGTGCTTTAAACAAAAACTTAACAACCAGTAAAGATGAAATTAATCTAAATATGTAAAGTATTCAACTAGAATACGGTTTATCTTAAATGTATAGAATAATTTAAATTTCTGGTAGACAAAAGATCATTTGATTGTTGTAATTAATAACATTCTCCCTCATCTGTGCAGACCTTGAAACTGAAACTAAGCTTTGCATTAGCTTTGCTAAGCAAAAGAATTCCTTGTGCAATTGTCGGATACTGCGAACTGTGTTTATTTGGCTACTCGCTAGTCAGATGTGTGACAAGATTTTTTTTCCGTTAGCGGCGGTGGCGGCCCAAGGGGGCGCGATCTCGGCGGCAGGCGGTACTAAAGGCTCGCAAACGGCAGCCTAGCTCGTCACGTCTAATGCTCGGCTACAGCGTACCCTAGACGCCACCTCATAGATAGTGCGACAGAAGCATTGGACGCAGGCGGCTTACCTTAGGATATCTTACATTAAGTTACAGCGGATACGGTAGAACCACTCGCAACCATCTCATTCAAGATCGGTTAATAAACTAAGTGAAGACGGCACTTAACTGTAGATTAAGTGAAACAAGCATAATTCTTTTAAATATCTAGAATTGTAATGTCATTGCTACACAATCTGGTGTAAATCAATAAACGGTTCTGATTTTCTATTGAGTAGTTTGAACGTAACGAGTCCTTCATCAACCATCTCCTTTATTTCTCACCAAATCAATCCCATCTCCTCATTATTCCCTGCTTTTTAGTTTTACAACTATGTTCCTATACATTTACAAGACATAAATACAATCCAACTTGCGCTAAACTCACACCTAACCCTGCTTCCATCATCATCCTTTATTCTGGAATCATAAGCATGCGTCCTGATCGTCATCAATGAAGCGGTAAAAGGATTTTAGAGCGTTAAGCGTTCGCTGTTAGGTTGTTTGCAGTTGACCTGCAAACTCATCAACGTATTCTTCGTACGTCAACGGCGGATCAACGACCGAACCTTTATCAGATGAACATGGAACCAGCGAATAATTGTGATATGTAAGTAATGCGTTGCGGAAAACGTTGCAAATTAGATTCATCTAAATACCCGGAAGTAATCTCTAAGTTGTTCGTTATACAGGATTTTTATTATTAGTATTTGTAATTAAGGTGAAAATCTGCTGATAGCGGTGCTTGTTAAATACGACTGAATTTTCATCATTTCCGTAAACAGAACAACTAACTTCCATATTCAGTTATTAAATTCAATTAAAAACAGCAATTTTAACCCCTTCAAATTATTTCAGAATCACCAGGGTAAACCAATACTTTTAATTTCGTCTTGTGTCATATTTGAATAATATTAATCGTATCGTTAAACATTGGTGCGGCTTAAACATACAAATATTGTGTTATAGGCGCTACTATAAGTAAATATTTATCGTTTTCGTATGCGAAATCATTTTCTGATCCAGTTGGTGTATATTGTACATACTCGTTTAATTGGTGTTCTTTCAATTACATGTAAACGGTATTGAAGCTACATTTTTGATAACGAAGCGTATTTTATTCTTGGTAAATAGTATCGGTTAAATTTCTCACCGGTGTCATCATGGTGACGTCGTGAAACTGTTCATTTTAGTACTACATATCTACTACATATTTATAAAAATAAACTAAAGAATCTTTCGTGTACGTATAGTTTATTAACGAGAAGTTTTTTGCGTATTGTGATAAAAAAAAGGTTTGGTAAAGCGTTAAAGTGCGTAATTCAAAGTGTAATAAAAGTATTGGTATTAAAAATCCCTGGTAGTTCAAGTTTTGTATGAAATAATTGCTATGTGTAACCTATATTAATATTATTTAATGTTGCCAGGTTATGGAATACGGGGTGAAGAAATGAAGAGATTTACGCTTGAGTGCTATAGTTTGTATTGATGTCCGGAGTTCGGTCTTGGATGGTAAAGGATAAACGCTGTAAAATGCTATTTTGTATGTAATAAATTGTGATGGAGGGAAATAATATTTTTATTTCTAACAACCTTAATATTAATAGACAAAATGACAAACACATTCACGGCCATTAACCCTTGCGAGGTAGTCAGAGGTTCAGGTTTTAATCTCCGCAATTGCGAAGGTAGTAATTCTATGGCCACATCAAACACACGTGTTGACCAGATAGTATTCAACGTGACAGGTGGTAAGCCATGTCGTCATTAACAAGCACTATTACAATCTGACCATTATCTCATGAAATTTAATGATGTCGCTAGTAGGTTTAATTACGGTATCACCATAAAATGAAAAAAAAATTTTGATACTTATAAAGTTTTAATAAATTCGTACTACTATACTAAACTTAAAATTATTAAACATCAAAAAGTTTTTATTCCATATTGACATTTAGAAAATACTCTTACAGCAAGTTTAAGCCAAATTAAAAGGCTTTGTTAACAAAAAAAGCGTATCTGATACCTTTTTTTAAAGACTATTATTAAGAAAATACCTATCTGTCGTTATATAAAATGTATTTCTAACAATACTGTTAGTGTCTAAAAATTTAATTCTTTTATTATGCACTGACAAGGTCTGCATATACATATTTGATTCAAATGTAACCCTATTCTACTTCGCCTTCAAGGTGCTCTATGTCAGTGTACTCATTTTCAACATCCCCCAAAGATCTACTGCAGCCTGGTTCATCTGAATTATTGGCTTCAGAAAAGTCATTGACTTTTTTTTTGACTATTATGAACCTCTTGCCTTTTAATACATCATTTGTAACACCAGTAACACTGATTGATTGCCAACATTTTTTGATATTATACGATGAGTGGATATAGCTTTCGTCCAGGTAAATTATTGGCTTTTGGATTTCTACGGGAAGATTACGGTTTATTGCCTGCAAGTAGAGATCAAGTATTAAAATGGGTCAAACCTAGCTTACACGATGACAATTTGACATACAAAATTACAATGTAAACAGCACACACAAAAAAACTCCAAATAACTGAATGTAATGGTGTTGAATTAACAAAATCTGTTACAAAACTACTTGATTCACACAGGAACTTAATCAATCAATGCAAGCCACACAGTACAAACCTGTATAATCCGCAGTTATTTGAAAAACATCTTGCAGGTCGTTCAAAGGCTTTCTGGCCTGAGATTCTGCCAAACATCTCAGGAAAACGTGATAAATAACCTGTCGGGTTCTACTCCGAATAGTTTTCTTTCCTGGTTTTATTGCATTATTCGTTCGCAAAATTGGTTATAATCTCACAAAAAGCTCGCAGGATCACTTTGTTTACAGCGCAGACAAATAAAAATAAAAGGGTTGCCAGGAAATTCCTATTAATTTAGTTCCTCTTTAATTCTTTTCATCAGTTAATGGCCAAACTGTACCTGTTCGGGGAACGGTAGGTTTCCTCACGATGTTTTCCCTCACCGTAGTATTCGACGCATTTCGTAAATGTTTTTTTATTACGCAAATGTACATAGAAATTCATTAATCTTCATTTCCATTAGTACATGCTCAACCGGGATTTGAACCCTGTCCCCACTGATACACAGTCAAGCCCCAAACAACTGAGCTACGTCGAATTTAATATTAATAATTTCCTAATATGTAAAAACGATATTAATTTGATACCCTGACTTTGTAATATAAATGTGATGTGAAAATGGAATACATTTAACTGGGCGATAGATTGAACTACGCTATAAAAGTAGTAATACATTCAATTATTTGTTGTCAATATTGGTTTGTCCTGCAATAAATCAATAACGATGATGAGAGAACTTGTGTAAAGAAGGTTGAAAAATTGATTATAATAATGTAAGTATTCTGTAGTGACCAAAGGATGTACTTTTCAATAAAATAAAAAATCATGTAAGTCATAGAAACATTTATTTTACAACAGATTATAATATACATACATATTTATTTTAAAACTATCAAATTCAATTCAATAATCAGGTTAGAATTTTAGAATATATAAGTATTGTCATCTATTCTTATTTTATTCTTCATTATCGCTATTTGTAATGGAGGGACCATGTTATTATTTTTATTTACACCATTATACAAGAACCTTAAATGACAGTTCACTCTGTAGCCAATGTAACTCATTCACTCAGTTTCGTAACTCATTTCATTCAACCATTCACTTAGATTCACCACCCATATTGAATATCATCTTGAGATCTTCTATAGACAGTTTGGCAGCGTTGTTCTGCTTAGCCCCTGTGAGAATGCTGTCGGCTATACCTAGTTTAACCTCCTGCAGTTTCCTTATACTCTGCTCCACTGTATCTACGCACATGAATCTGAAAATTATGCAATATATTAAAAAATGACCCGTGCTAGTATTGGACGTAAAAAGAATGCTAACTAGCTTCCGTTCTTCCCGGCATGTAGAAGGCGACTAAAGGACGAGGGATAAACATAACCTATTGGGCGATAGGCTAGCAACTTGTCACCAATGTTCCATATGACATTACAACCCCAATATTCATGTAAAAAGTGACTTTACTGAAATTCCATCTCCAAGGTTTGTCCACCCCGAAGGGGATTATAGGACGTGAATTTATATGTAATTTTGCTTTAATAACTCGCGTATTGAAATCGGAATAAAGTATATTAAAACTATAATTAACAACTTTATTATTAACTTTGGACATGTTATAAGGACATATAATAGTAGTTTCACAAGAATAATATATGCGGGTGAAGTGGAAGGACGGTTATGTAGGGGCCACCGAATAAGATATATGAGTCACACAGACGCCATTTTGAAAAGAGTGACGTTAGAAGTACTTATAACCGCCGAGTATGTACATACATATGAGTGTTACGAAGCGAAATTAGTTCGTTAGGTTAGGTTTACAACTCACTTATATATAAAGACAGGCTTGGTCTGCCCCATCCGGTAGATGCGGTCCTGCGCCTGTTCCTCCAGCTGGGGGTTCCAGTGAGGGTCCAGGAGTAGGAGGTGGTTGGCCCCGCACAGGTTCAGGCCAACGCCACCCGCACACAGGGATAGTAGCATCACCTGAAATGGTATATATGCTGGGGTTTAGGCAATTAGGTGACAGAGTATTGAGTACAAGTTGGTTAAGAAAATAATTTGGTGTCGGAGTATTGAGGTTTGTTAAAGGTGATTTAAATACATAACCTAATTTTTATTTTATTAATTAAATAAGATTTTTAATAAAAAATAATAATTAAGAATTTTGATGATATATTTTAAATTAAATAAATAAGATAGATCGGATGCCTTACACGGTTATACCTCTTATACTTACTTATAGATCTTTACAAAGAAATAATTATTTATTAATTAAATTAGAAACGGCTGTGGCGAATGCATCTTTAGCATGAATATAAAATAAGGCGATAGAATAGCAACCCGTCATCTATGTTCCATACGACATCACGACCCCAATATTCATGCTAAAAAGTGACCTAGAAGACATTACATCCGAGGTTCTGTCCACTCCGAAACGGATTCAAGGACGTGAATGTTTATATCATAATCGTAGAACAGAGATTGATCTTTATTTTCGTTACATTAAAGGTACTTGATTGTAAAACTTAAATGCTCTCCCATGGAAGATTTTCAATCCGTTTTTTGAACATATCTCCAATCCAAATATAATAAAATAGCTAATATAAAGCATGCTTAACACCTAATTCATGCAATAAAAAACAATTCCCAAAAATCAGAACCGTCAGTGTTGTAAATAAAATAAATAAATAAAATTTCTTTTATTTACACTAGACGCAGTAACACAAATAGAGAAAAGAATTAATATATAATAATTTACATTTATGGAACCAAGCGCACATGGCAACCCCGCGCAAGTGTGAATAGGATTTGTCTCAGCTAATGTTGATTGTGTGAAATTCACACTGCCAACGCTGATATTCCGACAAACCCTTAAGTACGTACCAGCACTTCTATAAACAGATAAAATATATTATATTGTATAGTTCTAACTAAAAATACTATTGAGACCTGAAAATACTGAAAATACCTCACCTTAACGGCACTTTTAGGGTCGTTCACCGCCTGTATGATAGCCTGCCGCTGTGGCACGGGAACCAGGCCGCTCAGCATCACAGTTTGCACCTTGGCCTTAGCTAGCTCTGCCTCGACTAGCTTTAGGACCGACGTCCACTGGGAGACCACGATGGCTTTGTCGCCTGGAACGTAAATATATACGTCACAATCGTAGAAGAGAGAGGGATCTTCATTTTGCATACTGTATACGAAGTTTGAGGTTAAATCGGCATAATGGTAAATCAAAACAGCATGAAATTTCGAGTTTGTGTTCAATTTGAAGTGTTATAATAATAATAATTGGACATTATTACACCAATTGAACTAGCCCCTTGTATTAAGGGTACTAGTCAACGTATATTTAAGAAATATATATCTATTATATATAGGTAAATGCATATATAGCATATAGAATCAATGACCAGACTGAAAAGCGTAGTTCTTAACTCTATAGGCATCCAAACATAGGTCTCATACACATTCCGCAGTTATAGATACAATAGCATATTTTTTTTTGTTTTTACCATCCTCCATATTAAATACTTACTCTACATCTCCACTCACCTTTGTTACTAAACACCTCCTTTAGCAGGCAGTCCATGACGGCTTCAATCTTGCTGCTGCGGCGGGTGAGCTGAAGCACGGGGTCCCCCGGAGAGAGCACCGAGCGGATGGCCTCCGCCACCGTGGTGCCCTCTTGCGGTTCCTCATCATCAACAGCCGGGGATTTACTCTGGTGGGGTAACAATAAAAAGAGTGACGTTACAAGTACCTAAGAAGGTTTCACCACAATTCAGTTCCGTAGCATTTACCCGTAGCAAAGGACAAAGGTCATACTACGAATACGTAGCATAAATTCTCTCAATTTGATTTAGCCATGTTACATTTCTCATACTAATTGTGATTTTTAGTAAATGTTTATATGTACATATACATAGTGTCCCTTGCTAGTCTGGGACGCAAAAAGAATGCTAACTAGCTGCCGTTCTTTCCGACTTAGGAAGCGACTAAGGTTGGATTTCACCGAATGCATAGCAAAGTCTGATTAGTTAAACAGAATTAAACTTAATCCCAATTAACTTTCGTAGTTGATTGTGATTTTCGCAAAATGGATTTCACGGTGCTGTATTTAATCGTGGTTAAGAAATCGCCTCTTTTCGTTTTGTTTCCGCGATTTGACATTGGCAAATGTCAAAAAACGCATAAAAAAATGATACATTAAAAAATGCCGTTTATTTTAATTTTTTTTAATCTATTCGCCCAATATTTTGACAGCTGCCTTAACCCGGGTTAGTGACTTTAATTGACGAAAATCGGCCAATTAAGCCTTAACCACGTTTAAGCCTAAACATGATTATTTTTGCAACGGTGAAATCAGAAAACCGTGATTAAGCTCTTTAACCCACATTAGCGTGTCTTAATCGTGTTTAGTAAGTTTGGTGAAAACCGCCCTAAGGAAGTAGGGGTATGTAGAATTTATTGGGCGATAGGCTAGTACCATGTCACTGATGTTCCATATGACATCAAAATTCCTATACGTGATAATATATGACCAAGGTGTTTTTTTGTCAGGATATGATATATGGCATTTTCCATTATAACTGCTAACTGTGTATAATATATGTCTATCTGGTGAAACACGGACTTTGAGTGGCTCATACCTAACATGCCTTTGAAATTTCGGAAATGAGCACTCAAGCCTTTGACTACTTCTCTTAATGAAAAAGGGATTGTGCATACACAAGTCGTAAAGCGAATGTATATATGAACATGAAGAAATGTACACTACAAACGCGATTTGTCAGGAAACGAATCATTAATTTCTGCTACTTATCTACAAGTATCTATATGCTCAAAAACTTTGGTTTATATATTATACCAACCCTGCGCTTGCTTCCGCTATCCTCAATAGACAGCTTATTGAGCTCCTGCAGCAGGTCCACGGACCCTGGATCCTGTACAGCATCAGCGTCTCCGGCGTCCAGCATGCCAGCCGCCAGCCCGCAGTGGCAGCACACTTGACGGAGCCGCAGCAAGAGAACCAAAATCTCGTGGGATTTCACTGGCTTTGCACCTGAGTAGTCATCACTACATAGTATAAAGCAAAGTCACGTTCGCTGTCCCTATGTCCTTTGTATGCTTAAATCTTTGAAACTACGCAACGGATTTTGATGCGGTTTATTTTAATAGATAGAGTGATTCAAGAGGAAGGTTTATATGTATAATAACATCCATTAAATATACACCTACTCCACAGGTTATATATTTTATATTCGTGCGAAGCCGGAGCGGGTCGCTAGTAGTATATAATCTTTGCTAGTCGGGCCATAAAAAGAATGTTAGGCAGGTTCTCTCAGCATGTCATAGGCGACTAAGAAACGTGTCATAGAATGGGATTGGGCGGTAGATCAAGTAACCTGTCACCAATATTCCATATAACATCAATCCCAATATTCATATTAAAATCAATCAGTTAATTAGATTATACTAAGATATTTTGACGTCGCCGAGATTAAATTAAAAGACATACATATACAGACACATTCACGGCCTTTACATTTCCTAGGACACTTTTTAGCATGAATATTGGGCTTGCGATATCATGATGGAACATTGGTGACAGGTTGCTAGCCCATTTACTCCTAGTCCCTTAGTAGGCTACGACATGTTTAGAAAAACGGCAGCTAGTTAGCATTCTTCTTACATCCTAGACTAGCACAGAACTATTCAAACACGTGTTCGTATATATTTATGTACATACGTATACATTCACGTCCTATAATCCATAATATATTGTCATATAAAATCAAATATTCCGCAGTCTATATACTTACATACACATATTATACATATAATTTCATATTGACATAAAATAAACATTCCATAGTCTCTCAACCTATACGTACCTTGCAGCTTGACCATGCGCCGGTGCATCTTGGCGTAGGCATCATCAGTGCCAGGCCTCACGTACTCGCCGTCAGCCGCCTTCTCTGCCCGCTGGTGAAGGAACTGCGCGAACAGGGTCTTCGAGAACACCATCACCTGGGTAAAAGGGACTATTTATAGTCTATTCGCTTTAAGAAAATAGTGACGTCATCATGACTCCACGATTTGACCAATGAGACGTGACAACGGTTGTCCGCCATTGGTCGAAGAGATTTGTTTTCTCATTATCTAACGTCTTATGGGTCAGTTTACTTTTGTATATCATGACGTCACTATTTACTTAACTCGAATAGACTATAGTGACTATTAGCCTGGGTTGTATGTGAGGGTTGATTGGGTGACAAGTTCTGGGATATTTTAGGATTTATGTACGCTGTAATTTCTTAAAAATTCAGATATCAATAGCTAGATTAGTTCTATGTTGAAATTTAAGAATTTTGACTCTTTAAGTCTTATATTTTCGTATATGTTCTAATCCGATAGTTAGCCACGTTAAAACAGACGTTACAAAGAAATAATCTAACTATTAAATAAAATCTTTAAACATTCACATACAACTATGGAGGAGGTAAACAGGAGTAAACAATATGCGAAATCGTAGTTCAAATAGCAGTTTGATGGTGAAATCATATTCTATTATATATATCGAATATACGAAATTGTAGTCCGATGGAGTTATGTTGTTAGTGGAGTAGCAAGTGTCAAATTTCGCTATTGATGGCAGCAAAATTATGCTACTCTGCTAACAACTTCACACCATCGACTTCTAACTACACTTGCTATTGAACTACGATCTTGCCAAAAAGCACTCCCTTCTTCAACACCGCCTTGAGAAGAATGTCTAGGTCTTTATGTTTAGAATTTCCAGAAGTTATCCTTGTGCATCACAAACGAAATATAAAGAGGAGGAGAAGCAAGATATAGAGAGGACTTATTAATTACTCCATGTTGTGCATAATGTTGGTTCTCAGTTGTTGAATGAATAAAAAAAACATCTTACATAGCATTACATACATTTTACAATTATAAACAATACTTAAATAATAATAATATTCGGACATTATTACACCAATTGAACTAGCCCCTTGGTAAGTACATTTAAGACTTGTGTTAAGGGTACTAGTCAACGTATATTTAAGAAATGTATGCATATTATACATAGATAAATACATATATAGCATATATAATCAACAACCAGACTGGAAAGCAGTAGAAAAGCGTTGTTCTCAACTCTACCTCCACCGGGAATCGAACCCGGGACCCCACGATTAGCGTTCAGGTGTCTAACCGATCGCGCCACGGAGGTCGTCTAAAAAATAATATATTTTCCTATTATGTATGTTACCTTCTGGTACACATTCATCTCCTCCTTCTTCAGCGTGACCTCAATCTTCCTCTCAACTCTCTGAGGCAGGGAGGGCATTTGTCCTTTGGCCATGAGCTGCTGCTTGGTCCTCCGCAGCATGAGGCACCGCATCACGATGGCCAGCCGCTCCTGGCCCCCGGCACTGCGGTTGTCCACCCACTTCTTCCAAACCTGGTGGGGACGCGGGAACGTAGAACATCATTGTTGAATATCTTGTAAAAGCGACTTCAGGAATTAAAGTTTAAAAGCAAGTTTAAATCGTAAAATGTTTGTAGAGTAGTAGTAGGCAAAATCACGTGATCACTTCGAGAGGCTTAATACTCGTGAAATTTCATTGTATGACATACGTACACAGTACGCCTGATTCCCTGTAGAGTCCTGATCCTGACAAACCACTTTCGCTTCATTGACACTCATACACACTCGGCGGTTACAATTCGATGGGGTAAGGTGAACCTCTGAGTACCCCTTAAGGAATAATGGTCGTTAACATAAGTTAGGGATAATATTATCTTTATAAGCAATCTTCTAGATACTGCGTTTTTAGTGTTAGTTAACTTACAACTTATCACATTGAGGACTAACTATCTTGTCAACATGTGGGTTCAAAGTGGCCATAGAATTACTACCTTCGCAATAGCGGAGATGGACACCTGAACATCTGACCACGCCGCAAGGGTTAATGGTCGTGAACGCGTTCGTCTTTTATAGTAAATTTCAATTTATAAGGTTTCCTTATAATAACTATATATCTTAGTCACCTCCCAAAGGCCGATAAATAACTATAAGACCCCTAATCAATATAATAACTACTATAGACAATCACATCTCACTCACATTCAAATCATCAAAGGGCGTACAGCGTAGAAACTTGAGAAGGGCAAATATGTCAATGTCCTTATTCTGCACAGGCGTCCCCGTGAGGCACCACCTCGCTGCCGCCTTCAGTGTGAACACGGCCTTAGTGGTATTCGCCTTGTAGTTCCTGACTATGTGGGCTTCATCACAGATTATGCGGCGCCAGCGAATCCTGGTTAAGGCGCCTTTCTGGAAACGAAAATTGGCATCGAATATTAGAAATGAAATGAAATGCTTTTTATGCAATTGAAATGAGGATTATAAAATCACTTATTGAAAGTCAAAAAAAAAACATTTCCACCGGAAAAGTTGTCATTACAATTAAGTAGTTAATTTAAAAAAAAAATTATTACAGCGAGCGACAACATCGTGAGGAAACCTACCTGTTCCCCGAACAGGTAATAGTCAGTTAAGAGATTGACATGATCAATAACTAACGGGGTAAATACATGTAACTTTATTATATAAAAACTTACGCGATAAGTCCCGTTAGTTATTAATCATGAGGTAATAGTCAGTGCTTGTAAATGGCGTCATGGCTTGCCATCTGTCACATTGACTACTATTTCGGTAGCCATAGAATTACTACCTCCGCGGTTGCGGAGATGTGTACCCGAATCTGACTATCCAAGATATAATACTAGAAACGTCTATTCACAACCTCAAAAAACGAACACAATACAACACATTTACAATTAAAACTTACGAAGTAAGGGATATAGCTATGTGTGTATATAGATATGTGCATTTTGTAATACAATAGCACAAATTTATTGAAATATATAAAATAGAATTTTGTAATCCATAATCATACACAAATCAACTCGATCTTTTCTTTATCATTTTTATATGTTATTTGTCTATGTTTAAGACATATGACATTATGTAATTTATATCATAAATCTAGCTTAAAATAACATAAAGACAACAACTTATATATTCATTTATACTTTGTATCACTACTCACCCGTTCCGTCTCTTTAAGCATAAGCGTATAAGTCGTTATAACCACATCGTAGGGCGTGATAGCATTGCGGTTCCTCGCCCTATTGCTGCCGTGGTATACCAGGGTTGTGAGTGCGTGCGGCTTGCAGTGTTTCTTGATCTCTGCCGCCCATTGCTGGACTAAGGAGGCTGGACAGAGGACCAGGGTTCCTTTGCTGGGTACTAGAAACAATCATAATAATAATTGAAAGAAAGAAAGAAAAAAACTTTATTCACTAACATACAAAAACACAAACAAGGAAAAAAAATATTCAAAGAACACCGTTGATGCAGTGAAAAGGTGCTGCCTCAGTATACGATGTAGCTAGGCTACATCACTGGTCCTCCGGCAGCACCCGATTCGGAAACTGTCACAAGCTGCATATAATAAATAACGAACATACACAAAATAATTCATTCATAATAACCATCGTGACAAATACAGATATAATACTCATAGTTACATAAAATTGATTTGATTGATTGATTGAGACACTTTTACACAAATTGAACTAGCTCCTTGGCGAGACTTGTGTTAAGGGTACTAGTCAACGTATATAAAAGAAATATTTAATATATGTGTAGATAAATTTATGTACAGCATATATAATCAACGACCAGACTGGAAAGCAGATGAAAAGAGTAGTTCGTAACTCTGTCTCCACAAGGAATTGAACCGGAGACCTCACGAGTAGCGTTCCAGTTTAACCAATCACGATACGGAGGTAATCTGAACCAGAAATTCAACAAAATTATCCCGTGCTAGTCTGGGACGTAAAAAAAATGCTAACTAGCTGCCGTTCTTCTCGACATGTTGTAGAAGGCGACTAAGGAACTAGGGGTATATGTAATATATAGTGTGATCAGCTAGCAACCTGTCACCAATGTTCCATGTAACATCACATCCATAATATGCATGCTCAAATCTAACCTAGGAGTATAATAATAATTGGACATTATTACACCAATTGAACTAGCCCCTTGGCAAGTACATTTAAGACTTGTGTTAAGGGCACTAATCAACGTATATTTAATAAATATACACTTATTATATATATAAATACATACATATATAGCATATATAATCAACGATCAGACTGGAAAGCAGAAGAAAAGCGTAATCGGGACCTCACGATTAGCGTTCAGGCGGCTAACCGATCGCGCCACCGAGGTCGTCGTGATAATATGCATGCTCAAACCTAACCTAGGAGTATCTCCAAGATTCTGTCCACCCCGAAAGCCATCAAAAGACGCAAATGTATATACTCACTCGCATCATCACCATCGCTGTCCTCATCAGAGTCATAATCATCATCATCGATGCTGGTCTCCTTAGTGCTCAGGATGAGGGAGATCATCGTGATGGTTTTTCCTAGACCCATGTCATCAGCTGGAATGGGAAACGTCATTTAATCAGGTGCTGACATAGTAGCGGCGGTTATATGAGTTGGTTTGTGAAGGAAAGTAAGACATGTTTATAAAAGTTATGACCTTTTTACATCCTTGGTTACTTTTAGCATGAGTAAGTTTTTTCATGATTTTTTATCTCACCATAGCATTCGGTGTATTTCACAAATGTATTTTTATTACGAAAATGTACATAGAAATTCGTAAACTTCATTCCCATTGGTACATGCTCAAGCGGGATTTGATCCCTGTACCCACTGATCCAGAGTCAAGGCCCAAACAACTGAGCTACGTTGAACTACCTAATGTACTATATCTATCTATATGTATGTAATATGTATTTCTAAGGAGTAGTGTAATGGTTTTTGTTTGCATTGCATAGTTACAGGTAATGAATATGTACAATTTGAAGTGAATAACAAACATACAAACTCATCACGCCTGATTCTTTGTAAAGGGTAGACAGAGATCACGGATCCCCATTTGTCCCGATCCTGACAGACCACTTTCGCTTCATTGACATTCATACGCCTCGACATAAATACTCGGCAGTTATAGGTTCTAACGTCACTCTTCTTCAATATGGCGTCTATCTGACTGTCATATGACTTATTGGCTACGTAACCGTAACCTACCCTACTCAACCGTCCTTCTACTTCACTCACATATATTCCTTTTGTCAATCTGCTATCATTTATCCGCATAACATGTACAAACCATTGAAGCATGCCCTTTTCAACCTTAAACACTACATTTTCTTTCAAACCGCAACCTTCCCTTATCACACTATTTTTAATTCTATCATTCAATTTCACTCCTAACATGCTTCTCAGTGACCGCATTTCGACGACATTGATTCTGCTTTCATGTTTCATTTGCCTTTCATATTATTATTATTAAAGTATATGTATAATATGTATGTATGTATCCTGACTCTGGCATGTACCAATGAATGAAATTTAAATATGTGTTTTTCATTTACGTACATAATTTACAGTGGCTAACGGTGAGGGAAAACATCGTGAGGAAACCTGCCATTCCCTCAGGATAGGTAATAGTCAGTGCCTATATACGGCGATGCGATTCACTACCTATCACTTTGGGTGCTGTCTATTTATGATACGCGGGCTTCGAATGACCCATACCTAACATGCCTTCGAAATTTCTATAATAAAAAAGGGAGTGTGTATACACAAGTCGTGAAGCGTATGTATGTATGTATGTAAAACTTGTATGTAATGTAGTTACACATTACCCAATATCCCTCCGGACGGCTTTTGCCTCTCTCTCCACAGAAGCCAGGCCAATGCGTGTGTTTGGTGCCCCATGAGCGTGGTGGCCAACGACTGGGGTGGGGCAGCCATTTGGGTCTCTGCCGGCCTCGTCGAGAGCGCGGCGTGAAGGCTCTGGAGGCGGGCTAGCAACGCTTCACGCTGGGCCATGTGGGAAGCCATTGCTGGGGAGCATTGCATATCGCTGCTTTAAAACTAAACTGAAGAAACTCGAAAAACATTTTATCTCAAAAAGATTAAATAATAAGTACATAAAACATATTAAGTTAATAAAAAGAAAAAAAATCTATTTTTATTTAATCATTTTTTTAAATTATATGCAATTTAATGTCAAAAATATATCAACTATATTATAAAACAACGTTTTATGCAAAATAGTGTTTTAAAGCAGCGATATATTTTATTAATTATGTGAGACCGGGTCAAATCACGATAAAATTTATAAAGATATGACCTAGACTTCCCGCGACCACGGCCTATGCAACTGAGTCGAAACGTCGGGCAAAATAAAGGTAATCATACATATCTTTATAAATTTTATCGTGATTTGACCCGGTCTCACATAATTAATAAAATTAGTATAAATCGCGAGTGTTTAAAAATAGAATTGCATATAGTTAGATACTAGTGACCCGCTCCGGCGTCACACGGGTATAAAATATAGCCTACTCCACTGTATGGATGTTATTATGCATATAAACGTTGCTCTTGAATCACTCTATGTATGATAAAAAACGGCATCAAAATCCGTTGCGAAGTTTCAAAGATTTAAGCATACAAAGGGACACAGGGACAGGACAAAAAAACTTTGCTTTATACTATGTATGTAGGGATATATGCTGTAATGCACTGTACATTTTTTTTGACTCTCAATAAGTGATTTTATAATTCTCATGTTGAATAAAAATCATTTCATTTCATAAGCATTTCATTTCATACATTCACGACGTTTTATCGCTTTCGGGGTGGAAAGAACTTTGGAGATACCATAATATATCCTAGCTCACTTTTAAGCATGAATATTGGGCTTTTTGTTACCCTACACTTCTGTCCCTCCACCCTAATAAATGTGATATGTATGTTTGATTCAGTACAAACCTTGTTTCCCTGTCCATTTGGGCTGCACTTGTCTGCTCTCCCTTTCTAGATCTTCCCAGGCGACATTGTTTGCTATACTACTGAAGCCCTCTTTATCTGGGACAAATAAAATTATTATTTTAAATTATACTAATATTAGGGATGTGGTATTGTATGGACCATTGGTGACAGGTTGCTAGCCTATCGCCCAATAAATTCCATTTTACCCTAGTCCCTCAGTTGCCACCTCTTACATGCCGGGAAGAACGGCAGCTAGTTAGCATTCTTTTTATGTATCAACTAATATGAGTGAGTAAATATAAATATAAAGTAACAGTATATAAAAATACATATGCTAACTACATCGAATAATATGGTGAGAGAAAAACATCGTGAGGAACAGGGGTAATAGTCAGTGCTTGTAAATGGCGACATGGCTTACCACCTGTCACATTGAGTACTGACTATCTATCAACACGTGGTGATGGCACGTTCGAGGTGGCCATAGAATTACTACCTACGCGATTGCGAAGAAGGAAACCTGAACCTTTGACTAGCCCGCAAGGGTTAATGGTCGAGAACGCGTGTTTTTGTCGTTTTGTCCACACACGCTTATGAGACGTATGACCATATATTTACCGATTTCGTGACGTATATATGTAATATCATAAAACATATAGATGTCATATTGAAAAAGGGCGTCGTTAGAAGTACATATAACCACCGAGTAGTAGAGAAGATGTATGAATGTCAATGAAAAGAAACTGGTCTGTCAGGATCTGGACAAATGGGGATCCGTGATCTCTCCCCCTCTACAGGGAATCAGGCGTGATGTGTATGTATGTATGTAGATTTGTCGAGAGCTAGCTGCGGGCTGTTTGACTGAGCTTGGGCAAGGCTAAGAGCGCCTTGGGACGGCTCTTGAGGTGCCTTAGGATTTCAACAACACAAAAAATACCAAAAACAAAAGCATTCACGACCATTAACCCTTGCGGGGTAGTCAGATGTTCAGGTTTCCATCTCCGCAATTGCGAAGGTAGTAATACGGTGAGGGAAAACATCGCGAGGAAAGCTACCTATTCTCCGAACAGGTAATAGTTAGTGCTTGTAAATAGCGACATGGCTTGCCACCTGTCACATTGAGTACTGACTATCTGGTTAACACGGGGGTTCGAGGTGGCCATAGAATTACTACCTTCAACAACACAAAAAAGTATAAATCGAAGGTACCTGGTTCCACCACCATGTTAGCCACCTTCTCCGCCTGAACCTTGACCTGCTGCTCCATGGAGGTCAGCCTCTGCGCCAACTTCACGCCCCCGTCGGGAAGGGTGGACACATCCATGTTGTCCAACAGGTACTGTGGACATGTGTAAATGTATGTAGACACCATGTGTGGGATAAGATAGGTCCCGTTCTATCAATCAATCAGCCTATGACAGTCCACTGCTGGACGTAGGCCTCCCCAAGGTAACGCCACAAAACACGATCACTCGTGGCCCTCAGTCAACCACTACCAGCGACCTTTTTCAGGTCATCAGTCCACCTGGCAGGGGGGCGTCCTACACTACGTTTACCGAGACGCGGTCGCCATTCGAGAACCGCTTTGCTCCAACGGTCGTCGGTTCTGCGACAGACGTGACCGGCCCACTGCCACATCAGCTAGCAACATCGATAGACATCCCGTTCTAGCTGGGACGTAAAAAGAATGCGAACTATCTGCCGTTCTTCCCGGCATAAAATAGGGGTAATTGACATCTATTAGACGATGGGCTACTAATCAGTGACCAATGTTTCATTAGACATTACAGTCCCAATATTATGCTAATAAATGACCAAAGAGTTGTTTTCATGTCTCTAAGGCTCTGTTCACTCCGAAAGAGATTAACGGATGTGAACGAATATGTATGTGTAGGATAAGTCGTTGTGGAATCTATTGGGCTATGGGCTAGCCACCTGTCACCAATGTTCCATTATGACATCACAATCCCAATATTCATATTCATGCTGATACGTGACCTAGGAGATATTATATTTACAAGTTGCTTTCCACCCCGAAAGGGATTAAAGGACGTCAATGCATATGTATTACATATACATATGCATTCACGTCCTTTTATCCCTTTCAGAGAGAACAGGAACTTACATATACGACACTCGTACACCTCCTCATACACACTCGGCGATTATAGATACATATCAGTACATACCCGAACATTCTGCAAGTCTTCCCTCAAGACATCGAGTTTGGCCATTTCATTCTCTTTCACTTGTTTCTTCACGACCACCACTCCCTGATTGGGGTAGCTAGGGGGCAGAAGATACTGGTTTAGGGTCCCGTCGCTTTTCTTCTCTTTGGGCTTCGGGGACTTTGATTTTCTTGGGGACTTTGATTGCCTTGGAGACTTTGATTTTCTGGCCTTTGGCTTTGAAACGATTAAATTTGGTCAAATAATATCCAATATAAGGTGTGTATGAGTGATCGAGTCATGGGAACTGTCATATCTGATTACCTCTCAAGAGGGTAAACGGGCGTGATGTGTATGTTTGTATGATAAAGCAGTTATTATACGTATAGTAATTAGTGCTCTAAGAGGACCAGTGATATAATTTAGCTATATCGCATACTAAGGCAATACAAAGAAAATATATAATAACCACCTATGTACGAATACATACACACACAGATATATTTCTATGTATGCATTTTTTTCTTAACTCTATACACATTTGTTTTCCAGAACACGTACGATGGTGGCAGATAGTGTTCTTCATCCTGGCAGGCACGTATGAGGTGGGCAATACAATATGTAAATATTTAATTATAATAATTAAGTTGTTTGTAATAATAAAATAAAATTCATAGAACGCAGTAAAGGTTAATTCGATTGAAAATCTGTAATTTGACTTAAGTTTTTTTATGTTCGGCGAAATCTCATTGGTTTGGTCAAATATATAAGACGTGATGCAATGCAATAGCATCCTAGCGTATGTTTTACATACCTATGTATATTTGAGCATGTGATAATTTTTAAATGATCTATTTCCCCGGAATGCCAAGAGTAATTACAGAAATAACTAAAGCAAACTATCAGAAATATTTTAGGCGATTATCTGACCACCGTTTAATATTTGTAAATCAGCAACAAGACGTCCAAATATTACGAAATGTTATTGAAACCTTTACTTTTTACTTTACTACATTTAATACTGCGCGAAATATAGCCGTGAGTGTATTATGAATGAAAAAATATGATTTCATATTTCACTACCTTTAGATATAAACTTACAGTTTTAGTTTTCGTTGCGCTTTCGGGCATTTTGAATACCTACACTTTAACAACACAACATCACAACAACAATTACAACACAAAAATTAATCTTCGAAATGTAATTTAAATTACACAAAAGCATTCCTAGCAAAAGTTAATTACAAAAACAAGCAACAAACGTTTCAAATTAAATAATAAATGATATTTAAAATTTATTTCACGTAAATATTTGCAAAAGCTACCAGCGCGATTAAATATATTTTTAAGTACCTTCAATCTTAACATATTTAAATAACGTTGTGCTACTAACATACTGTTAGTTCACACACGAATAAATCTTTTTCGAATTCACCGAAAGGACACAGGTTCTAAAGAACTTTTCATCACCAAGTAAGGAAAAAAATATCGATATTAAAAATGTTATATAATAATTATAACAATTATGACACTATAACACCGATTAAACTAGCTCCTTGGTAAGTTTATTAAGGACTTGTGTTAAGGTGTACTAACTAGTTAACGTATACTTAAGAAATTTATACTTATTATACATAGATAAATATAGTATAAATAAAATCAACAACCAGACTGGAATGCAAAAGAAAAGCATAGTTCTTAACTCTGCCTTCACCGGGAATCGAAACCTCACAATTAGCGTTCAGGCGGTTAACCAATCGCACCACTGAGGTCGTCGAACGGATGTCATATAACATCATACATATAAAATTAACTTAAAAAGTCCTAGAGTGGAGACCGCGTCTCAGTAAACGTAGTGTGGGGCGCCCCCCGGCAAGGTGGGAAGACGACCTGCGCAGGTTGGCCGGCATTGAATGGATGCGAACGGCCACTGACAGGGGGGGAGGCCTATGTCCAACAGTGGATTCAGACAGGCTGATGATGATGAAAACTAACTTACCTTATAATCTTCTTCATCACTGCTCAAAGCTATCACTTCCGGAGTGGTTTCTATTATAGTCACCTCATCATCCACTTTCACCATCACAACATTAGATCCCTCACTCAATTTTCCCTGACTATTCCTTGGAGACACTTTAGTCAAACATTCCAAGGGAGAAGAAACTTCATCTCTCTTCAGAGACACTTTATCTTGTTCCTTCTGCTCTATATCGCTTGATATAATGGTGTTATCACGGTCATTCTGCACTGGACTACCGAAGGTAGAGCATGAGAGTCTGGAGTCATCCAGATTGTCCCGTCCTGGACTCTGGGGCTGGTCAAACCCTGGGTCGGGTAGTTCTGTTGAGATTCTGTTGCTCTGTGACAATACATAACGATAATAAGTAAGGAACATTTAACAAAAATTTATATTATAGTTTTAAGAGATTAGCGATTTATACTCATGATTAATAATTAACGGGACTTATCGCGTAAATTTATATATAATAAAATTACCTTTATATTTAGTAATGTCCCGTGCTAGACTGAGACGATAAAAATATAGCTGCCGTTCTTCCTGGCATGTCGTAGGAGGTGACTAAAGGACTAGTGGTACATAGAATCTATTGGCTGATAGCCTAGCAACCTGATATAGATAGATAGCCAAATATAGATGCTAATAAGTGACCTAGGAGATAATATATCTCAGAGGTTGTTTCAATTCCGAAAGGGATTAAAGGACGTGAATCTAAATGTACTGTAAGTGAGTTAATGGGTGCGAAAATGGAAGTGAATCTTGGTTGTATTATATTATTAGACACAACACTACGGTGAGGGAAAACATCGTGAGGAAACCTACCTGTTCCCCGAACTGGTAATAGTCAGTGCTTGTAAATGGCGACATGGCTTACCACCTGTTACATTGAGTCTGGTCAACACGTGGGTTCGAGGTGGTCATAAAATTACTACCTTTGGAATTGTGGAGATGGACACCTGAACCTCTCACTACCCCGTAAGGGCTAATGGTCGTGAATGCGTTTGTCTTTTGTTTATTAGATACCCAAAGTCACAGGTGGTAGGCCATATTACCATGTACAGAATCTGAATATTACATAATATTTTGTAATATTTGTATGTATGTAAAGACCACAACACTCACCTCGTCAGACGTCAAGAGGTCTGACTCGTCACTCTGCAGGTCAGCTGGTCGGAGTCCCATGATGGACATCCTGGTGGCTTTGGAGACCAGCAGCTCCTCATCATCATCATCGTCATCTTCCTCTGCCGACTTGAAACTGCTGGAAGCGGTCTTTGACCTAATGTGGTGTGGATAGTGAAATTATAGTATATTTGATTATATTATAGGCATACAGTTTTAGTTGTTAAAGATTAGAAACTGCATTAAATGAATGTCATCTTTTTATATGCATTTGGTTCCTTTATTTCTATTGGGGGAAGACAGAGGTCGTATTTTGGATAATTTAAGGGAATCGGTTAAAGTAATTAACAGGCTATATCAACAATCAATTGAACTATGAGTAGAAATCTAACACCAAAATTCTATAACAATTTAATGACAAACAATTCATACCAAGTAATTCTATTTAATGTACATTTAATTTCCTATGTTAACTAACATATCTAGAATATTTTAACAACTCTTTCAACATACCCGTCATCATTCCCCATTACTGCATCACACTCATTCTCAGAATGTTCCGAATCACTTTCCGACCCATTCACTAGTTTAGTTTCATCACCATCACTGCCGTTTATCACTTCACTTTCATTTGTATCACTGGAAGCTATCTTCGTCAAGCTCTTGCTGTTATTCGTAAGCCTCACTGGTGTAGCTTTATGACAGGCTTGTTTGACGTTCTTTTTACGTTCCTCTATTATGGAATTATCGTTTTCGGAATCCGATAGTATGATACGCTTCTTAATTTTACGGAAGAGGGGTGATTCTTTTTGGTTTTGCACCGGTTTTGGTTGTAACGGTGGCCGTCTTCGTGGTAATATTTCTGGGGATGCGTCATCTGAAATATGAGAAATATTGAAATAACATTTACATATACAACCTCCTCATACAACCTCAATTGGCATTGTGGTAATTTTGTACAAATTGACTGCAGAGTTTCTTAGCACTTCTTCTGTGCATGTTTTGCTTTAGGAAATGCCAATATTTTAATTAGACTAATTAGATTTATTTTTAAATTTTAGTATCTGCTAATGTCAGATTTATTGATAAAAAATTGTTTTTTGGCCTTTCCATAAGTGATTTTGTCATTCATATATTGGATAAAATGATTTTCCTTTCATTAGTTACGAAATTTTTCATGGTTATTGGCTACTCAAAAACATATTGAACCATATAGGCAATACAGTTTAACAGTTGAATTGATCACCATTCACAAATAATAACTATTACCTATACAAGTGCTAGAGATTTTCTAAACATGAGCTGAGTTAAAGTTAAATCCCTGCTATTTTAGTATCTAGTTAAAATTAAATTTCTATTAAACATATTTTCTGTACAAAGGTTAACAGGATGCTGTTCCTCTTTAAAAGAGTAGACAGAGTCCATTAATGTATGTTAATTCTTACCTTCGTCAGAGCTTGAACTAAGCACTACTTTTTTGGAGGAATCATCCAGTTTTCTAATACTGCCCCTGTTGGATGCCTCTGTTAATAAACATAAAGTCAAATGTTTTTATTCAACATAAGTACAAGTACAAAAGTACATTCATTGAAAGTCAAAACATTTGCCTGACACTGGTTGTCTCTTAGCATTGAAATTCTACCGTTGGTTTGGAAGCCCTGTTAGATCATATGTTACAAAATAGAATATTAGAAACATACATACATATACATTCAGATCTTTTTATCAGGATTGAAAAACATCTTCTTGGTCACTTATTGGCAGGGACATAGGGTAGTGATGTCATATAGAATTACTTACAAGTTGCTAGCCTATCACCCAACAGATTCCATATACCCCTATTCTCTTAGTTGCCTCTTATGACATGCCGGGAAGAATGACAGCTAGTTGGTATTCTTTTTACGTCACAGATTACATGGGACATTAGATATAATAAACTTGAGAAAAAATCTGACTTTGTATCACTCATATGGTGTTTTCCTTGTTAATATGGAACAATGGTAATAGGTTACTAGCTAATCACTTAATAAATTAAATTTACCCCTAATCTTGACATCACTTCCTATGACATGCAGGAAAGAATAGCACCACAACAACAGTAATATCCCAGACTTGCATGGGATGATATACATAATAACAAATAAATAAATTTACCATCACCGCTGCTGGCTACAATATGGCTAACCGCGGCACTACTCCTCCTAGTTCTGATCATTTTATTTTCTTTGCTTTCCTCATCTTCTGCTGTTGACTCTTCTGTAATAAACATTGTGTCCATCATTTACTTTAAATAATTATAGATTATATACTATGCTAGAAGTACCAGTGGCAGTGGGCCGGTCACGTCTGTCGCAGAACCGACGACCGTTGGAGCAAAGCGGTTCTCGAATGGCGACCGCGTCTCGGTAAACGTAGTGTAGGACGCCCCCCTGCCAGGAATGGGACGGTAAACGTAGTGTGACCTGATGACCTGAAAAAGGTCGCTGGTAGTGGTTGGCTGAGGGCCACGAGTGATCGTGTTTTGTGGCGTTACCTTGGGGAGGCCTACGTCCAGCAGTGGACTGTCATAGGCTGATTGATTGATTGATAGAAGTACCTATAACCACCGAGTGTGTATGAAGCGAAAGTGGTCTGGATGAGGGTAAATGGGCATCTGTGATCTCTGCCTACCCCTCTACAGGGAATCAGGCGTGATGTGTATGTGTGTATTACATACATGGACCATAAAGAGGTAGAAAAAATGCAAGGGTACATAATTAAGTTACACGTATTTGGTTCATATATGAATGGTATGTGCTTTAAAGTAAATTAAACACTTAAAATAGGTTCAGATGAAGGGTTTTTTGTAGTATTGAAGACCGAGATTCTGATTACGCTATCATCGCAAAGGATTTTCTATACAACTCCGCTAGAGTAAATTGAGTTAATGGGTAAATATGGTGTAAACAAAGTTTCCCGAAGTTCTTGTTATAACTTAGCCTCTATTTACAGTTACCTGAATCGTCAGACTCCGCAACAAATACCGTTTTGTTTTTCATAGGTGTTTTCTTGTAAAGAGTAAAGGAATTATCGTCCATGGCACTGTTATCAATTATTTCATCACTAGAGTCACAGCCGTCAGCTTTATCACTGTGATACTCAAAGAAAGAATTCTCCATATTTATAAATATATGTGAATTTTATGAATATACTACGTGATTACAGAAATATGATACATAAATTCTATTTCTTGCGAAAACATTTAAAACAACAACACCGTTGTTGAACTCGTAGATTCAAATACAAAACTGACGTATTGACTGATAGATGAAAGTCTTATTTTGAGAACAAAGTATGATTCAAAGATATGTAGCTCGTATAATGCATATAAATGAAGATATTATTGATTAAAATGTATTTTGATACAGCGACATGAAACCCCAATATGTTGACTGCTGACTTTACGTTGAAAATTGGGATCAATATGGTTAAAAATCACTTATAAATTAAGGATCATTGTCTGTCCTCTTGTCTGTCTGTTAGTATGAGTCAGTCAAGTGCACAAATAAATTTCCGTCCATCAGTCAATTGATGTTGTTTACGCGTGTTGGTAGTTTGTTTTGCTTAGCCTCGCAAGTAATTTAATTTATAAATGAAAGTACATTTCTATTGCTGAGTATCGTGCGTTTTACTTGAAGAGATACGATTATCGGGCCCATCAATATATTCAGTCAGCTTTTTAGTGGTACTTTCAATAAAACAGTGAAAAATGACGGAAGTACAACTACAAGAATTCAAATTGGACCCCGAAACTGAACTGCGGTTCGAAGTGGAATCCAAGAATGAAAAAGTCGTCTTAGAGGTAAGATTTCCTTATAGAAATCTTATCCACATATATACGTTTTATGCCTGTACTCATAATAACCTCAAAATAAATAAATAACAACTTGTACGTTTGTTGTTTTTTGCACAACCCCTTAGAAAACGTCAGCAAATGTTATTTACAATTCAAAACTTAGGTGAAAGTGTTTTACCGTGCATTCGAAAGTTAGTGATTTGCCAATACGATAATTCCCTATAAATGCAATTAATAACCAATAGCCATGCCAAATTTGAATAAGCAAAAAACATCTGTAAGACATTTTAGTCTTTAAATATAATGTCTCAATATTTTGACCATATTTAATACATATTTTATTGTGACTAATGATAATTTAACATTGTGTATAATGTGTTGCCTATATCAAATCAGTTTCTATTTCATGCTATGGCGACAGCAAATATGTATATCCTAATGAGTATAGTATTAAGTGGTTACTGTGTTTTTATTTCTTTGCATTCCCTATGTTTTATTTTAGAATTGCATCTGTTATTTAAAAGCTAAGTATGCATAGATGTTTTTCATTTCCTTATTCAAATAACAGTAATTATTCAGTATTATTTATATCCAGGGTAGTAAAAGAGTGTGTATACATAAGTTGTGGAGTATGTTATTTCTGTTATATTTTAACTCACAGGTGAAAACAGGATTTGCCGAGCTGTTTGGCACAGAGTTAGTGAAAAACAAACCTTATGAGTTCCACACAGGAGCCAAAGTTGCAGTGTTTACCTGGCATGGCTGCACCATTGAGCTGAGAGGGCGGACAGAAGTTAGCTATATAGCCAAAGAAACTCCCATGGTAAGTTCAGAACCTCCTTTTTTCATTAGTGAAAACTTGAGGTAATTAACAAATAGTTGTTGGCTCCATTTAACTTGTAACAACTATGAGTATCATTTAGTATGCTTTATTTCACCAATATTAAATCATGCAACCACACTTATAGATAAATAAATACTTATGATCTTTTCTTAATAAATGTGATTGACTTCTATATACATTGTGTAAAACTATGGTATGTAAAGAAATACCTCTATTATGTCAATGAATTAAATATTCATACTAAACAAACAAAGAACCAAATCTTAAAATCCATTCAACAAATCTAAAACAAACTCATTCAATCAGTCACTCACTCACTCCACTGTTCCCTCCTACTAATAATAATAATAATATTTGGACATTATTACACCAATTGAACTAGCCCCTTGGTAAGTTTATTTAAGACTTGTGTTAAGAGGGTACTAGTCAACGTATATTTAAGAAATATATACATAATATACATAGATAAATACATATATAGCATATATAATCAACGACCAGACTGGAAAGCAGTAGAAAAGCGTAGTTCTTAACTCTGCCTCCACCAGGAATCGAACCCGGGACCCCACGATTAGCGTTCCGGCAGCTAACCGATCGCGCCACGGAGATCGTCAAATACCTACTCATCCATCACTGCTTTTTCAGGTGATATACCTAAACGTCCACGCAGCCCTAGAGCAGCAAAGAGTAGCAGCAGAGCAAGAAGGGACAAAGGGACCCATCACAATGATAGTGGGGCCAACAGACGTGGGCAAGTCCACACTAGCGAAGATTCTGCTCAACTACGCTGTGAGGATGGGCAGGAGACCCTTGTTTGTGGATCTGGATGTCGGGCAGGGGTCTATTAGTGTGCCCGGGACTGTGGGTAAGTAGGGTAATATAGGGTTAGTATTATACTGTCATTGTACGAGAGAAGGGCACATCTATCACATATACAATTGAGATTAAAGTTTTTACCAAATACTATTTCATAGTGTGGTTATTATATTATCTGTGCCATTGGTATCTCCGAATTCCTTGAAGATAAAATTCTACAAAAATTGAGCAGCTGTGCCTTTTTTTCTGATTCTAAATATGTATATAACACAATTTTAAACAAATGTTAGTTGTGCCCTTTTTCCTTATGGCGGCAATATAGTAGTAGTGGGTTAGCATAAATACATAATTATACTTACATTGCACATGTTGCAAATACATTACTATAGTTTGTCTCACTATGGAGTAATATCAAGATATTACTGATCCCATTGTGTGTAGTTACAGATGTTATATATGTTAAGCCTGCTACCCTACCTCTTCCCAATAATTTAGGCAGAGACGATCAATTGCCATCTTTAACTAATATAAACTAATTAACTCTATACGATATTCCTAAGGTCCATATCCAATTCAGACTGATTCTTTTTAACTAAATAATGTAGCAAACACGAACCAAATATAAAGAGGACCCGGCGTAAGGAGCAGTCCCCGTTACGCGGTGCGAAACAAATGGCGTGTTTTAATTGGTGCGGAGTCTAAAAATGTGAAGTAGAAAGAAGATACCTGATTTGATTGGCCGATGCTGTGTTTTAATTGGTTGTAATATTTCCTCTCCATATCGCGTACCTCGTTTCACCCCGCGAAGTGCCACGCTAGTTTTCATACAAATATTGCGTAAGGCCCACTCCGCTTATTAATTACTCCATGGTAGCAAATTACTATCTGTAACTATTGCATATAACTGAAATAATCACCACATATACACTAAAGTTTTAAGAGATTCGCGATTTTTACTCATGATTAATAACTAAGGGGACTTATCGCGTAAGTTTTTATATAATAAAATTACGTTTATTAACCCGACGTTTCGGCTACGTTGCAGCCATGGTCACGGGCAGACGAATTAATTAATTAAAGGCAGATAATTTTATTATATATAAACTTACGCGATAAGTCCCCTTAGTTATTAATCATAATATACACTTAAATCTAGCTGACCTGACCAAACCTTATTGCATCTTTTCAGGTGCCCTTCTAGTGGAAAGACCAGCATCTATTGAGGAAGGCTTCAGTCAGCAAGCACCACTGGTGTACCATTTTGGCCAGAAAGCGCCCAGTGACAATCTCAAACTATACACATTGATTACAACTAAGCTAGCGGAAGTTATAACTGAGAAGTGTGAACAGAATAAAAAAGGTCAGTAACTATTGCTAGTTATATTAAATTGTTTGTGCTTACATAATATACGCTTCAGGACTATTTGACCATTATTCGTTGAGAGGCAGCCAGAGATAATGTATTATTTCAGAGTATGTTGAACTACTTCTGTTAATTGTTATCAATAACTGCTTCACACATAATTGGTGATTAGAGTTAGGTACGTCTCGCGTTAGGTTGGGACGTAAAACGGACGCTAACTAGTTGCCGTTCTCCCTGGCATGTCGTAGGAGGCGACTAAAGGACTATATTGGGGTTGTGATGTCATGGAATATTGGTGACAGGTTGCTAGCCTACCGCCCAATAGATTCCATTGAACCATAATCCCTTAGTCGCCTTCTATGACATTCTAGGAAGAATGGCACCTAGTTAGCATTCATTTTACATACCAAACTAACACAGGACATACTTACGGACATACAACCGGATACTGGTTATCTAAGAAAAATAGGGCTTTCTCATCCCAGATATGTTTACAATAGAAACCATGTGCCATGTGCGCTTGGTTCCATAAATGTAAATTATTATACAATTAATTCTTTTCTGTATTTGTGTATATTTTGCGTTTAGTGTGAATAAAAGGAATTTTATTTTATTTTATTTAAACACTAATATCAGCGTCTTTTCTTGCAGCTGCGTCATCGGGCATAATCATCAACACGTGCGGATGGATCAAAGGCGACGGCTACAAGATGATGACGCAAACGGCACTGTCATTTGAGGTAGGCACTAGGTTTATAAGCATAATTTATGGTTAAATTTCCTTGAGATATTTGTCGTATTTTCGGTCGAATCTATGGTGAAAGTTACGTTAGGCTATTCTTAATTTGCATCTGAGTGGACTGAAATTATTACGAAACTGTATCCTTAGACGCCTATTTAAATATTAATTAGTTTCAAAAACTCAACACTGAAATGATTGTATGTATGTAAACTTTATGAAACTGTATTTACATACACACACCTTGAGTGCAGTCTTGACTATCTTTAGATATGAAATATTTGTCACAAGTTACCCTAACTACGCCTAACTCTACTAATCCATTGTATGCACAATATTACTTCAGTATCGATACAGTAATACTTCAGTGGCCGTAATTTGACACTTTTGGCACTCCTTTCACCCCTACAGATTCCATTGACCCCTGATCCCTAAGTCGCGTCTTACAACGCTATGCAGAAGGGCAGCCACTTAAAGCTCTGTTCTGGTTCCAGGTGGATGTGATCTTAGTGCTGGATAACGAGAGGCTGTTTAATGAGCTGAAGAGGGACATGCCAAAGTTCGTCAAGGTTGTCTACTTGCCCAAGAGTGGAGGGGTAAGTGATTTTACTGTTACATAATATGTTTTTATCTAAATTTCTTCTGTAATTCTATGGCCGCCTCGAACCCACGTGTTGACCAGATAGTAAGTACTCGATGTGACAGGTGGTAAGCCGGGAAACAGGTAGGTATCCTCACAATGTAATTGCTACCTTCGCAATTGCGGAGATGGACACCTGAACCTCTGACTACCCCGCAAGGGTTAATGGTCGTAAACGCGTATGTCTTTTTCTTCTGTAAATATGTTTCATATAGGTTGGTTAAAAGTGTTTTTTTTCATTATGTTTTGTTTTAGTCAGTGTACTTAATATCTTAAGTTTGGCATGTTGTGTACACTGCTTTGGATTAAAATCTGGATTTTTAGAACCAACTTGTAAGTATTTCTATTTGGTTATGTTCTGATTGTATTCTGTTTGTGTACCAATTTATTAATAAATAAATAAGTATAACCGCATCTATATGAATGTGGGAATAAGTTACGTATGTATGTAGGAGTTGAGTCATTCGACGATTTCGAGCCGACTATGTACAAATAAAATGAAGTCACGTCAAACTGAAAGCAACAGTTACTAAAGTTAACAATATTACCGTGCTTACATAATCTACGATTGTTGTTACGACTTTTCACGTCTGTTATTATCTTAATATTAGTTTTATTTCATTCAGTGGCATATTTTAATTATTTTTTATTGAAGAATGCATTACGTCCCCGAAAGGTTACCTGTTAGGGTGACGTACATTTTAAGAAATAAATCAATAATAAATATATTATTTTTTAATAATTAGTTACTGAACTACCTATCAAGTTTGATGCTGTCTGTGTAAAAGTGAGTTCCGTTCGATTGGTCAAATCCTATCACAACATTTAGGTACTTAACTTTAATTTTTAACTTTTATGTTGGTTAGTGTTACGCAACCTCTAACCATCATAAAGGGTTTACTATGCCTCTCCATATTTTTATATGACCTATATCTGCAGGTGGTAGAGAGGACTTCTGCGCAGCGGCTGGAGGGCCGCGATGCGAGGATCCGGGAGTACTTCTACGGGAAGAGGACTCCCTACTACCCCCACTCTTTCGACGTCAAGTTCACCGATTTGAGGATATTTAAGGTAAGCAGGTGTAAGTAGTAAAAGGCCTTTTAGGGAGAATTTTGTTCTTCCTGGTTTAGGTACTTGATCGTTCAATGGCAGCATTCCTCACTTTTTTATCCCGCTAGGGGCGCTAGTGAGAATGGAGACCTGTAAAGTGTCAATTTCTAATCAGTTTCTAATAATCTATTTGTTTATCAATAGTTCAACGTTGTTTATGATAAAAATGTCGGAAAAATATGTATGTTTAATTTATTATTTATTGAAAATAATTTAATAATACGTATGTTTAATTAAATTATTTAACTAATAGAGGTTTGTTTACATTATGAAAACGACCGGTTGGCATTTGACAGGTCTCCGTTGACTACAGCGCCACTAATTTGGAACTAAAAACATGTGGCCATTATATTAACTAAAAATATAAAATAGTAATTTTTTGATCGATCACCGTTTGAACACATGTATATTCATGCCTCTACGTTCCTAAAGGCATAGGCAGAGACTATCACCTATCACTATGACACCTGGAATGATCCTGACAAATCTCAACGGCTAGTCTTAACTCGTACTTATAGTCTGTAAAATGTAACTTGCTCTCAAGTGGTTCTGACATAAAACCAGCGTTGCGTTTGCCACCAGACGCAACATATCCAGCTGAGTTAGAACCCTTTTGCTGCGACAGTAACATGCACAAGTTATACCCCCCAGTTTGTAAGTTTTAATTGGAAACGTTTTGTATTGTGTGTGTTTTTGTGGCCGTAAATAACCGCTTTTTTATTATTATTATTTGATTCATATGACAGCTGTGAAAGGACATAGGTAGTGCACGGTCAGAAGTCTTCATTTGTTACACATCCATATCGATAAATTATATTATTGAAATGAAACTCTTTTTACGTATAGGATCATAAATATCACTTGTTAAAAGTCAATTGAAGAATTGCCATTAAAATTTGAATCTAATTTTTTATACAATATGCTATTTAAATTTACTTGTGGACTATTTTATTATTAAACACGTGGAAATATTTTGTTTACACGTGTGTTACATACTCACATACCTACCTGCGGCGCTGTGCTGAATCTGCATTTGCCAAGATTGAAGCTACACGAGACTGAGAAAACTTACATACTCTGACACCTACAAAACTGCTTACACCTAATCGACCTACTTCGGCCGACAACAAACTTATTGCACAACTGGATCCTCGTCAGCACTTTTACCTCACATCATTATTTCATTTGTTATATTATAAATCTATGTTGTTCCCACCTCGAACGCATTCACTAGTGTAGTTAGTTCGTAATTAGAATTATGTACTTAATATAAAGTTTTAGATAGTAAGTGATTCTAGTTTCTATCCTCCCCCTTCCCATTCGGGCCCATTAATGTAATTCGTGATAATGTTATAAATATTACGACAATAATCATTATGATTAATAACTAGCGGGACTTATCGCGTATGTTTTTATATAATAAAGTTACCTTTATTAACCCGACGACGTTTCGGCTACGTTGCAGCAGCCATGGTCACGGGCAGACTGACGATGCATATTTCTTCGCCTCCAACGCAGCGCCCTGTCAGATTCTTCTCCGACTACCCTCACTGCTTTATTATATAAAAACATACGCGATAAGTCCCGCTAGTTATTAATCATGAGTATAAATCGCGAATCTCTTAAAACTATAATAATCATTATCATTTCAGGTAGGAGCCCCAAGTCTGCCGGACTCCTGCATGCCCTTAGGGATGAGGGCTGCGGACGCGGGCGTACGGCCTGTGCCCGTCCAGCCGAGTGGGGCTCTTGCCCATCGCCTATTGGCTGTCTCCTTCGCCACGGAGCCAGACGAGGCCGCGCTCACCACTAATCTGGCTGGCTTTGTTTGTGTGTAAGTATGATTAGTGAGGTGTTAAAAGGGTGTACTAAGTGCTTCTATCTTTGATATTTATATAGATGTTTATAATTTTGACAACCTCCAAGGTGCGATCGGTTAGACACCTGAACGCTAATCGTGAGGTCCCGGGTTCGTTCTCGGTGCAGGCAGAGTTAAGAACTACGCTTTTCAGTCTGGTCGTTGATTAGTCAAAAAGTCAAAGTCAAATGTTTTTATTCAATATAAGTACAAGTACAGTACATTCATTGAAAGTCAAAACATTTGCCTGACACTGGTTGTCTCTTGGCATTGAAATTCTACCGTTGTATATATGCTATGTATGTATTTATCTATATATTATAAGTATATACTTATTTCTTAAATATACGTTGACTAGTACCTTAACACAAGTCTTAAATGTACTTACCAAGGGGCTAGTTCAATTGGTGTAATGACGTCCTACAATATTATTATTTTAAATTAATTCCCGTATGAAAATTATTTATATATTATTGTAGATCTGATCCCTGATTTCTCCTGCTAGTCTATGCTAACGTGCTGCTGTTCTTTCCGTTATGTCGTAGAATGCGACTAAATCGACCTAGGACCTCTTCACAGCTTTCTTAGTATATTGTAGGAAGCGGTTAAAAGAGTAAAAGTAAATGGAATTCATGACCACCAATAACAGTTCAGTTCATGGCCATATTTAAAGATAAAAAACAGCTTAATACAGGCACACCAACTATAATAAATCTAACATTGACAGAAGAGATATTATATCTCCAATTTTCTACGCATCCTACAAGATAAATGAATACAGTATAATAAGTACGTTTTTCTTTCAGAACATCTGTCGATATGGAACGCCAAACTTTGACGATACTTTCGCCGCAGCCACGCCCCCTTCCGAGTACCATATTCCTGCTATCAGACCTACAGTACATGGATAATCATTAATAACATAACATTCAAGACTATCATCCCTTAATGGTTGTCAGAGCCTTTTAGTAGCATAATTAAGTCAGTACAAAGTCTTATATACGGAGATACGATTCACTACCTATTGCGTTAGGTGCTGTCTGACTATAGTATATTCGCATTAAGAAAATAGTGACGTCATCATTTTCCCGCAATTTGACCAATGAGACGTGACTACGGTTGTCTGCGATTGGTCAATGTGACTTAGTTTACTATTAACTAACGTCTAATTGGTCAGTTTACCCTCTGAATAACATGACGTCACTATTTACTTAACTCGAATAGACTATAGTGAAACGCGGGCTTTGAGTGGCTCGTACCTAACATGCCTTCGAAATTTCGGAAGTACTCAAGCCTCTAACTACCCCGCCACAATAAAAAATGGAGTGTGTATGCACAAGTCGTGAAGCGTATGTATATATGGTTGTCAATGGTTTGACTGTCGATCTCTGTATTGCTGTGTATGATATGGCCACATTGAATTCATTTAAACAGATAGTCAGAGAAATGCTGTCTATTTCCGGGTATAAGTACTGATTGACTATTCCGATTTATTATATATAAATCTTTAAGCTAGTTACCTATCACTGATTACTGAATCGATTAGTCTACAAGATGTAGATGTGTTTCGAATGTATATAATGATACGAATAACATTTAACTGCATGTACATTACACAAATTGTAATAAGTATTTTGGGTATCTTTTTAATAATTATAATTGTAAGTGGATTTGTTAATAAATTTGTGATAAATTAATGAATTATTTGTATTTCAGTGCCTTAAGTTTCTCTTTCAGGTTTAGAGTAAGCTTACATTATAATCACATCATTGGTTGGTTTAACAATTTCTATGATATTTCAGTGTCCATCTCCAAACAATTGACAAGGATGAGCGTTATTTATCTGTACATACATATACATTCACGACCTTTAATCCCTTACGGGTGAACAGAACCTTAGACACGTAAACATATCCACGATCACTTATTAGCATGAATATTGGAGTTGTGACGTTATATGGTACATTAGTGATTGCTGGCCCATCGCCCAATAAATTTCATATGCACCTAGTCTTTTAGTCGCTCTTACCACATGCCGAAAAGAAAGGCAGCTTTTTTATCGTCCTAGCTATCACGGGACTACTTACTTTATTAGTGTACAACACTTTACGTGATAGGAAATAAACTTAAACCAAGAGTGTAGTAAAAATTTAGAGGAATAAAATAATACAAGAACCGTACAATATTCTAAATTTATTTCTTTATAAGATTAGTAATAAATAACAATATGAATCAAACAACAAGTTACAATTATTTATTTAACTGTTAGGTACAAACTTAATCCCTCTTTATTCAATAACATTTTCTTGTAAAAATCTTTTACATTAAATTATATGTATTTTTGTTAATCATAAAAGATAGGTACAGAGGGAAATATAATTACACCTTACATTCAACTTTCTCTCTTGGAGTCGTTAGAGGCTATGATTTATTATCCAGTTGCAGTTTCAACAGCTATATAGTGATCGCATTGTTTAAATTTTACTGAATATTGCATATTCAAATTTGTAGGTTAATTTCATCATTGTGTTTTCTTTATATCAAAATCCGTACCGAAAACCGATTTTTTTGTAAATTTTACAGGTAAGTTTATTAAAATCATCTCTTGAACTCAATCATATAATCATCACTAAATGTTAAAAGTACTCTGATTTTACTTTCATTTGTTAACTTTATAGGCAAGGTGTAAATAATTTATAAGCTCTGATGTTATGAAACAAACTATCCATACCGTCGAAGTAAAATTACGAAAAATACTCTACGAAATAAAATAACATAATACCTAATTTGAATCTCATTCAAGTACAGAAATCTATATACAAATCTACTTCTAAACATAATATATCTAATAGTTGGCTGGGAAGCATTTAGGAAACTTTGTCTTTGAGAGACTCGCGATTTTTATTCATTTTACAATAAAATTGGACTCAACTGACCCGTAACCATTGCAACATGGCCGAAACATCGGGTAACGGTTAGTCAGGGCAGTATATAAATTCGTTGAAATTTGTATAATAAAATGCTGTACAAACGTGAACGACGTTGTAGTATTAGAATATGAAAATATTGTATTATCAATTGCTTTTTCTTTTAAAGGTATGTTAACTAAGTCCTGAGTAAACATTGGGAATTCTGTGTCTCAGAAATCAATCAAAGTTTTTTCTTAGGAAGAAGTTTTAGAATTGTAATTATTTTGACGTGAACGAAAAATATTTAGGCACATCCAAGTAACGATCAACAAATCAATTTAAAACGTGTCTTATACAGAGAAACTTAATTGAAGTTGAGGCATAAACCATAATACTCTAACATTATATTCCAAGCCGAAATTACGTCAAAAATAAACTTCAGGCGACATTCGCAAGCCAAAACCGACTCTATACCAATCATAATAAACCTTGCTTCTAGTTATACAGAAATTTGACCTAACCGCCTCATTGAAATTCAACAGAAACTCTGCTTTATCACCTATGTGTTAAGGTCTAATTCGACCTGCGATCTTTCCTCCCATAGTCCCCTGCTTCGTCGTCGCCTTCATCTTGCGTGTATTTCTCTGCGTACTCTGTGCCGATCTTCACTGCCTCTTGAACTAGCTGTTCGCAGTTTATTAGGCTAACCTGTGGAGGTTTATTAAACATACATTTACATACATGTGTAGAATGTTTATATAAATATACATTAGAGACTAAAGAACCGTTTTAGGGAAATCAGACGTTGAGTCTTGTACTTCAAAATAAATTTATGGCCGGGTAAGTAAATTATATAGACTTTAGTCTAGATTCAGAAAAGCAGGAAAAAACCAGGTTACAACGGTCTTTGGTCACTAAAAACCCATTTTTAACTGGTAATTAGCATCTAACGTGTCACGTGGTAAGCCATGCTTCCGTTTACAGACACTGACTATGACCTATTTTTTGAAATAAGTAGGTTTCCACCTTCCTCATTTATAATATAAATAATGTATTTAAGACACGAAAAAAATTATCCTCATGACCTCTCCACTTAAGTTTTAGTATCTGTTGCGATGGAATTGATATAGAATAGTGACAGATTTATATCACGTCCCCTAGTAGATTCCACTGTAGTGAAATAATAATAAAGTATTTATTTACAGCAACAAAAACATACACAACACAAATATTTTACAAATCAAACTTACAAACTAGGAGGTATAGCTTGTGCATGTTATGAAACTGCAAATAGAGTATGATTAGACGTTTAACTCGTCTAACTATTCATTGTCTAATCAATCTAAGACATACAATTAAACTAAATTCTTTGAATTTAACGTAAGTTGTTTATTTATTCTCAGTGTTGCCATTCCGGGGAATCCACTTACCCTTTTGCCAACCATTTCGGCCACGAACTGCGGCGACTGACCATCCTTAGGTGGCGCCATCGTGGACTCGAATACATGCAGCACTGACCGCAGCCACTTCTCCGCCGTAAACTCTTTCTTTTGCTGGTTCTGTGGAATAAGGACATTTAAATAGTTAAACATACATACATACACATCACGCCTGATTCCATGTAGAGGGGTAGGCAAAGATCACGGATCCTGACAGGCCACTTTCGTTTCATTGATATTCATACATCCTCTCATACACTCTCGGCGGTTTTAGGGACTCCTAACGTCACCTTTTTTCAATATAGCGTCTATCTGACTGTTATATGTCTTATGAAAAAAGGAAAAAATATTCTAAATAGTTAAACGTAATTTATTAAACAGAAGTCAAAGATACGTATACACACATCACGCATGATTCCCTGTAGAGGGGTAGGCAGATATCACGGATCCCCATTTGTCCCGATCCTGACAGACCAATTTCGCTACGTTGACATTCATACATCTTCTCATACACACTCTTAAAATGTATAGAAGGTCAAAGATCTTTGAAAATTATAATAAGTTAGGAACTGAACCTATATTACTGATTAGATTCTTGCTACATAAATATACATTCACTTCTTTCATTCAACTTCAGCCGCTGTAGAGCGGCAGTAGCCAAGTGGTAAGATCTGCAATATTATTACAGGTTCTGGTTCAAAATCTCGGATATGATATGTTTTTATTACATTTTATTAATATTGGGGGTATGTATAGTTATGAATGTAATCACAACATTCATAACTATACAACAATAGAAACAAACTACTAGCCCAACTCCCTAAAATCCCTTAAAAAATGAAATTACTGTACTGTAGACTAGCTTGGGACATATCATCAGCCTGTCTGGATCCACTGTTGGACATAGGCCTCCCCCAAATGACGCCACTTCTCCCTGTCAGTGGCCGTTCGCATCCATTCGATAACGCGTTTGTCTTTGATTTACCTGTGGCACCCTACAAGCAACGTGCAGTATGCCATCGGCGCACCCAAACAGCATGGTAGGCGTGGCGGCCGCGTGGATAGCGCTGCCCACGGGACAGGCCTTGGTCAGGTAGCTGCAGCGTAAGAAGTGAACGAGGTAACGACCCTCCGCTTTCAGAGTGTCGGCTGAAAGCTCTCGAACCTCCGTCTCGGCTAAGGCTCTACAAAAAGAAGTTTGTTAAAGTCAAAGTCAAATGTTTTTATTCAACATAAGTACAAGTACAGTACATTCATTGAAAGTCAAAACATTTGCCTGACACTGGTTGTCTCTTAGCATTGTGATTCTACCGTTGGCTCAGAAGCCCTAACTCGGAGAAGAACCAACAAGAAACTCCAGCTTTTAGGATTTTTTGCCCAGTGCCAGTTACAAAAACAAATTATAAAGTTAGTTACATACATATACATTTACGTCCTTCAATAAATGCCCTAAGTCACTGTTTAGCATTAATATTGGGGTTGTGATGTCATATGGAACATTGGTGACAGGTTGCTAACCCATCGCCTAACTATTCCTAGTACCTTCCTTCGACATGCCGACAGGAATGGCAGCTATTTAGCAGTCTTTTTACGTGCTAAACTAGAACTAGAACTTTGGTAGTACTGGGAATTGTGAGTAGTAATTGGGAAATGTTACTTTTATACAGTAATATATACGTGTCTTTACTGTGCATTCCCTAAATCCATTATCCATTAGTAGTGAATGGCTTAGTAAAAAAAAATGTAGAATAAAAAATGAGTGTACGCAGCGTAACAAACTGAAGAACATGTATGTGAAGGTTAGTGGGTGTAAGTGAAGCAAGAGAAATCCGCCAGAATCTTTCCAGGTCGCGATTGTGTGTATGCCTGGCCCATTAGGGACGTAGAGACGTGAATGTATGTATGTGTCCTACACTAATAATAAAATAACATTTTCGAAATACGCCGAATATTACGCTGAGGGAACACATCGTAAGGAAACCTAGCTGTTCACCATTAGTACTTATAAATGACGACATGGCTTACCACCTGTCACATTGAGTACTGTCTAGTCAGAACGTAGTTTCAAGGTGGCCATAGAATTACTACCTTCGCGATTGGCGAAACTTGAACCTCTGACTACCCTGCAAGGGTTAATGGTCGTGAACACGTTTGTCTTTTGTTCTACTTACTCTAAAGACATCATATCAGTCTGGTCCTTAGTCTTCTTAACCAGGGCGTCCAATAATTGAAGGCACCCAGCGTAGTCCCCGAACGGAGCGCCGCCAGTCCCTATTATTCTGGTCAACTCCCGCTTGATGTCAGCTGATTCTTGCTTCATACGCTCTCGGTCTACTAGTTCTATTACTTCGTTGAGCTTCTCGGCTCTGCAGAATAGTTCCATTGCCTGGTGAAGAAATTAAAATGATTAAACGAACAACCTACGTTGGTTCATTTCCTATCTCGTTGCTGTATATCGAGTGAAACGGAAGCTACTATACCCAAACCATATTATAATTTACTAATATTCGACACGACTTATCACCTGTTACATTGAATACTGACAATCTGGTCAACACGTGGGTACGAGGTGGCTATAGAATTACTACCTTCGCACTTGTGGAAATGGACACCTGGGGCCTTACTCCACTAATGCATTTTAGGCATAATATTACTTCAGTAGCGATACCATAATACTTCAGTGGCCGTAATTTGACACTTTGGCACATAGTGGAGTGCCAAAACTGTCAAATTACGGCCACTGAAGAATAGGAAAGAACAAAAACTTTAAACACATTTGTATTTTAATCCAATTTTCAGAAATAACATACATGTTACAATATAGTACGTAATAGGACAAATTCGCTACGTAAAGGGTACACAATAACTTAATGTAACCAGTTTCTCTACCCACCTCATTCGCTCTATTCCCCGTGAGTGCATGTATTGTAGGTGAGTGCCCTCCAGCACCTTTTACCAACGTAACGCAGAAATCGCCTACAAAGCCTGTTGAAGGCAAATGGGTGCCACAACACAGCTCTCTGTGAAAGGAAAAAATACATCTTTTTTTTACTATACTTATAAAATAGACGAAACATCACTACATAGTATAAAACAAAGTCGCTTTCTCTGTCCCTATGTCCCTTTGTATGCTTAAATCTTTGAAACTACGCAACGGATTTTTATGCGGTTTTTTGTAATAGATGGAGTGATTCAAGAGGAAGGTTTATAAGTATAATAACATCCATTAAATAGTGGAATAGGCTATATATACCCGTGCGAAGCCGGAGCGGGTCGCTAGTTTAAGATAAAAATTTATATATGCCTAAAGAGAATTTGTTGTGCATTTTTTGTTATGTTTTGTATAAAGTAATGAATTGTATACGACGAGGGAACGGACCCACCTAACACAGGCGTACTGCTTAAAAGGTGGGTTCAAATCGACTATTATTATTATATACTAATATTATATATTATTATTATATATTATTTATAATCTGTAAATGTAAATAATGAAATAAAAAATATTATGATTAAAATTCCTTGTGGTTAAATGGTGTAAAACAAAGATTATTCGCTGAGTGAATGCGCGCTTGTCTATTACAAATGCGTCAAAATGATTTCACGAAACATAAGAATCAGTAACATTACCAAAAAAAAAATAAGTAACGAAGTTACAATCCGTTTAATCAGAATTAAATTGTATAATTTTAAATATTTCACGGTGAGGGAAAACATTGTGAGGAAACCAGCCTATTCCTCGGGATAGGTAATAGCCAGTGCCTATAAACGGCGATACGGTTCACTACCTATCACGGCGGGTGCTGTCTATCTAGTGAAACGCGGACTTCGAGGGACCCATACCTAACATGCCTTCAAAATTTCGGAGATGGGCACTCAAGCCTCTGACTACCCCGCTAATTCTTTTGAAAACCATCAACCATCTACTCTTACACTGAGTACTGACTTGGTCAACACGTGGGTTCATGGCGCCCATAGAATTACTACCTTCGCAATTGCGGAGATGGACGCCTGAACCTTTGATTACGCCGCAGTTATGTTAAGATACAAGTAGATACTAAAATGATAAGAGTAAAATTATGCGCAAATATTTAGAGTAAAATAGTAGAAAGAATAAATGTGTTAAAAATAAGTAAAAAAAATCTATCTTAGTCTAAACATTAATCAAGAATATTGTGATTGCAAGACATAGAACCCCATGTAGTCGTTAACGCTTTGTTTTTAAACTTTACTACTCTTAAGTAATGTTTGCACATACTTTGAAGACAGACTCTTGCCGTGTGTCTCGACCAATCGCAGCCCTGTCTCGGGGTATGTCTCCCCTGGGACAGTGATGACGTCATCTTGCGCCGCTAACTGCACGCTGTCCAGTACTGACGTTTTGATCACTGTGTCTTCTGATATTGATTGCCTGGAAAGGAGTAGGTATGTAAGCGTAGGTATTAGTATTGAGGATTTAGGTGGATACTAAATATTGTTTAATTTAGAGAATTGAGGGTTTTATTATCTGTAATGGAGATGCGTGTTGGATATATATAAAATATTCATAAATAAGAAGAATTTCAAACGATTTGTCATTTTTTTAATGCCCATAAGTGATTTTAACCAGCCATTGAATACAAACACAGTTATCTAGATAGATGTGCATATCAAAAATATAGTAGATTATTTTTCCTATTAACATTTATTCATAAAGTTATACCTTACACCAAATTAGTAAACATTTATTATTGTAATAAAAATGCATTTACGAAACGCGTTGAATACGGTGAGGGAAAACATCGTGAGGCAACCTACCTGTTCCCCGAACAGGTAATAGTTAGTGCTCGTAAATGGTGACATGGCTTACCACCTGTCAGATTGAGTCCTGACTATCTGGTCAACACGTGGGTTTGAGGTGGCCATAGAATTACTATGGACACCTGAACCTCTGACTACCCCGCAAGGATTAAGGGTCGTGAATGCGTTTGTTTGTTTTGTTTTTGTTATTGTCTTACCTAACTAACTCCTGAATATCCATAACAGTTTTCTGACTAAGCTTCTCTCCATAAACCGACAAGCTGAGGCTAAGTTTATCCACACCGACTTCTGAACCAGTCTGGCAAACCACACTGTTACCCAAAACCTTCCTTATAGCTGCATTAAGCAAATGTATCCCCGTGTGATTCCTTGCTAATGCCAGTCTCCTTTCCGAATCAACTTTTAAAACGGCCTTATCCCGTTGTGCATTGACAAAACTGCCCTTATCCTTATCAATAGGTTGAAAAAAGCCCTTATGGAACACGAAATTGCGTATTTTAAACACGCTCATTACGTAGAAATCTAAATTGTCACATGTGAACACCCCTTTATCGGCCATCTGACCGCCTTCTTCGCAGAAGAAATTTGTGTCTTCAGTCACTAGGTAATAAGGTTGAGATTCCACTGGCTCTGAACAGTCTAGCCAGTTACAAGAATCGTCTAGTAAGGCTATGATTTTAGTCTCTATTGGAGGGTAGGTTAACTTGTTATTTACGACCTTATGCTCGTATTTATAAAGATCATTTGTGCCTGTGTGTCCTTTTTCTAGTATTTTTTCTATGGCTTTGTTGAATAATAAACCTTTGTCATTGGATTTCTCTTTGAAAGCAGCTTTGTGGCTGTCTTTGTGTTTCTGCAATAGGCTCTCGAATTTGTCCACTTCTAAGCTTAGTTTGTTGATCTGTGCCACTCTTTGTAACACGTCTTCTTGGAAACCATACGTGTCATACAATTTAAACATCAATTCCCCTGGTATTACGGTCGATTTTTGCTTGGATATCGTCTGGAATAAAAAAAGTGATTGGTTATAAGAATTAGTGCCTTGATTACATAGTTTTGATATGAAAAAAATAACATATGAATGCTTGCCTTCTTGATATATCTAAATAGGCAGATATGCTTCACTTGCAAAGAGCTTACTCATATTTAACACTATTCAGCAAAAACGCACATTGATAACCCTACAGGGGTAAACAATATAACAGTATTCGTACATAGATACGAGCACACGAGGTGGAGGTTTCAGTGGTCATATCCGATATAAAGGCCGGTTTAGACGCTCCGTTTTGCACAACGTTTTGTCTGCGCAGTTCAAGACGTTGCAGACAAAACGTTGCGTGTGGACCGGAAAACTACGCAGTTATGAGTCCGTCGGGAGGACTGCACAGTTGCAGCGATAACTGAGCTCGTGGGCTCTGAAAACTGCGCGGATTTAAAACGTTGTACAAAACGGAGCGTCTGGACCGGCCTTTACAGAGCAGGTGTGGTCTAAAGTTTAAGCTATTTTGATTCTGATACCTAAGATAGGACTCTCCTGGTTCAGGCTCAGACGATTTATGTTCATATAGTGACAATAGTGCAGCTTTAAGTTTTTGTTTTCTAAACTAATATGTATTACTTTTTTATTGACCTAATAAACTTTACTATTATTCATATTTTACCTAATATTAGCATCTAACAGGACATTATAAAATACCTCTTTAAACTCCTTGTACCCGTTCACAAAGCCAGCCATCTCTATATCCTGCAACACTTCCACTTCAGGGTAAACTTTAGCCAGATCTCTCCATTTCTTCTTTAAATCTTCTCTCAACTTCTTGTACGACTCTTCCTCTTGTTCTATTATAAGTTTGGCATCTCCCCTTCTCTTATCCAACTCTGGGTAAAATTGTGACAGGCTGTCAGTCACCACGTCATAAAGGTGAGCTGTCAAACCGCTTTGACAGTTGAAAGTGTCAGTTGACATTTTGAATGTCTTGCGTAGTATCTGTTTTAGGTTGAGGCTGGAAATTTTGTTTATAATATTAGTGGATAGTATTTAATTGATAAAATTAGTTGACAGACATAAAATAGTTGCCCTTACTTGTAGCTTTTATCACACATAGTCAGTGTTTGCAGACAAAGGTGTAAAAAACTAAGGAACATTGGCATTAGAGGCAGATTCAAAGTCCCCAGTATCTCAGTCGCATATTCCGAAACAAAGCGAAGAGAGCTTTCTTTATAATCCTTATAATTCGTAGCATGCTTGGTATTTACATCAAATCCCCTTATATCAGATATCCATCACTTAAAATGACATATTACTACGTAGTATAAAACAAAGTCGCTTTCTCTGTCCCTATGTCCCTTTGTATGCTTAAATCTTTGAAACTACCCAACGGATTTTGATGCGGTTTTTTTTAATAGATAGAGTGATTCAAGAGGAAGGTTTATATGTATAACATCAAGCTATATATTTTATACCCGTGCGAAGCCGGAGCGGGTTACTAGTAGTATATAAAGTGTAACTGTATAAAAGTGTATAAGGAGACACTTGTCACGGTATATTAAACTAACCTATTCCAAAGATTTAACATGTATTCCCTAACCATACATGTTTATAATCTTTTCTCTTACCTCGTTGAAGGAAACAGTCCATCAGCCAGACATATGGCCACCATCCTAGCATGGTCTGCCAGCCTTCGGTAGCTTGCGTCCAGCTGGGCTTCATTGCCATACAAACCCTTGTATGAGTCCACTGATTTACTGTTCTGGAAATATAGTAATATACATAAATAAGCAAAAAAGTTATTTGGAATGTTTTTAAAATGAACACAAAGTTTTTTTAAACTTTTCGCGTTGCTTTTATACTAAACTTATACTTTACTAATTAATCTTATTAACGGTGCCGTTACTATTTCTTAAGTTTCGTCTTTAATTCGACGTAGCTCAGTTGTTTGGGGCTTGACTTTGTATCAGTGTGTGTGTACAGGGTTAAAATCCCACTTGAGCATGTACCAATGGAAATGAAGTTTAATGAATTTATATGTACATTTTTGTAATAAAAAATTGATTTACGAAATGTGTTGAATAGGTAGTACGTAATAGTTAGTGCTTGTAAATGCTTACCACTTGTCACATTGAGTACTGACTATCTGGTCAACACATGGGTTCGAGGTGGCCATAGAATTACTACCTTCGCAATTGCGGAGACGGACACCTGAACCTGTGACTACCCCGCAAGGGTTAACGTATATACGTATGCATATTCTAGGTAGCTTACCTTCTCAATAGCCCTAATAATAGGCATGAAGAGGTCAGTGTCATAATTAGACTTGACTCCTTGTAGCAACGCTGTCAGTCTTTCCATACCCATGCCTGTGTCAACGTGATGTTTGGTTAGCGAAGATATGGTGTTTTCATCCGTTCTGAAAAGAAACAATAATTTTAAGATAAATACAGTTAGAGTGATATACATACATACATACACATCACGCCTGATTCCCTGTAGAGGGTAGGCAGAGAACACGGATCCCCATTTATCCTGATACTGACAGAGCACTTTCGCTTCATTTACACTCATATACATTCGGCGGATATAGGTACGTTTAGAGTCACCCTTTTAAAAGAGAGATATGTATGTGATAAAATTGAATGTTAGTAACAGGATGTTAGCCCATCATACACGCATAGTTTTTTTTTTACTTTTGTGGTGACAATGTAACATTATGTGTACTTTAACAACGTGTTTTCGATCATTAACCCTTGCAAAGTAGTCAGAGGTTCAGAAGTCCGTCTCCACAATTGCGAAGGTGGTAATTCTATGGCCACCTCGAACCCACGTGTTGACCAAGTCAGTACTCAATGTGACAGGTGGCAAGCCATGTCGCCATTTGCAAGCACTAACTATTACCTATTCGGGGAACAGGTAGGTTTCCTCACAATGTTTTCCCTCACCGTAGTATTAACAACAGGTGGCTGACCTATATATAGTCTTTAAAACTATACGGTAGAGTCATAGTTGTAAGACAACCAGTGCCACTCCATATATTTCGACGTACAATTAACGTACTATTACTGTGCTTATATGGAATACAAATCTTTTGACTTTGACTTTATAACCATCAATAAGTAGTCTTATAAACCAAACACAGTCTTATAAAAATCATTTTTTGTGTTCTATTAATGCTATTGTTGTTATATTATGTCTATTAATGTAAACGTTAAATTGTTTACTTGAAATTATAAATATATTTAGTTCCTATCACATTAGGTTATTAAACCTGTAATGATAGGATACTTATTTGAATGAAATAAATAAATAAATATCAAACCAGGCAGAAAAGAACCCATGACCTACCGATTACACTGTATGAACACGACATTCCATATCTCAGTGAGGGTCCCATCTGGATGGATGTAGTGGATCTCGGTGCAGGGGCCACAAGGTCCTGTGGCTCCCATCTCCCAGAAGTTGTCACTGGCAGCCTTCGGCAGCAAACGGCTTGATGGTACGCTGGAAGGGAATTGTTGATTAGGGGTAGAGTGTACGCAATTTTCTAAATGTAGAAGGTAAATTAGTGTAATTAGATTTATATTTATTTTAGTTTGTGATAGTGACAAAATTTTTGATGAAAAAGGTTTTTTTTACTTTTAATAAGTGATGTTATGATCCTTATATTGAATATAAAGATTTTTATTTAATTTTCAAAAGTTCCCGTCACAAATACGCGTCATGTTCGCCAGTTAATACATATGCGCCACAGCCGTCTCTCTACAGAGGGGTAGGTAGAGATCACAGATACCCAATCCTGAAAAATCACTATTGCTGCATTTAAACAGACCTCCTAATATACTCGGTGGTTTTAAAAACTAGATGACAATACAACTACAGATATTTATTTTAATTTAATAAATAAATTAAATAAAAACAACCTACCATTACTTAGTCACTTGTAAGCCACTTAGCTTAGACTAAATACACTAACACTGTACACCATCACTACATAGTATAAAACAAAGTCGCTTTCTCAGTCCCTATGTCCCTTTGTATGCTTAAATCTTTGAAATTACGCAACGGATTTTAATGCGGTTTTTTTAATAGATAGAGTGATTCAAGAAGAAGGTTTATAAGTATAATAACATCCATTAAATAGTGGAGTAGACTATATATTTTATACCCGTGCGAAGCCGGAGCGGGTCACTAGTACCAATATAAAAAACTCACCCAATAGCCTTCCATATATCTCTACACTCCTTATCCTCTGGTAAATTCAACACTGGGTCTCCTTGAAAGTATGTCACAAGTAGATTCTCGGGTTTCAACCTGTACGGACCTAGGAGCAGGTCCCATGCTAGTTTACAGGCATCGTTCTGAAAAGAAATACCAAGTGATTGTAATATAATAAAGTAAAGGTAGCAATACAATTATATTCATACGTACACATCACGCAACATTACCCGTAGAGGGATAGAGATTGAGTATACCCATCTGTCCCGATCCTCACAAACCATTTACGCTTCATTGACACATATACACCCCCTCCTACAATGCCATAAAATTACTACCTTTGCAATTGCGGAGATGGACACCTGAAACTCTGACTGCCCCGCAAGGGTCGTGAACGTATCTATTGTTTGTTTCTCTTGTAATAAAATTATGATTATTTTGGATAAGGGGGTATCTGTGATCTCTGTCTGCTTCTTTGTAGGGATAAAGATTTAATATTAATATATGTATATTCTATATTAAAGAGACTGTATATTGTGTAATACATGGTTTTGGTTAAGTGTAATATCATCGACTTTAGTATAAGTACAGGTCTCTTTTTGTACACTTTTTGTCCTAAACATACAATATACAAGATGAACAAAAACTAAAATTTTAACATGAATAATAGAATTGAATTGATGATGAATAATTTGGATTTTATAAATAACTAAGATTCTAAATAAATATAATATCCCTCGCCTAGTTTTATTCTTAGTTTGAAAGATTAAGTAGTAATATTCTAATTTGCTTACAAAAGAATTACAATATGCCCTTGTTACCTAAGGGTTAACCAGTAATTACTTCTTGCAGTCATTGCTTCAATGCAAGTGATGAATATTTTATGAAGTTATCCTTACTTTATTTAAATTTTAAAGTAAGGATTAATTAGCTTCCTAGATTCATTTGCAATCTATATGATTATTTACATAACACTCATCATTTTACAAGAAAATTGAGACTTATTCCATTTATTTTATAAACAAAGTATTACTTTGATATTAGCTTTTTTGTAAACATCATGCTTGTTCATACATTTAGATGGAAACCAGTGACTATGAATGACTGTATATTATAGTTATGAGTATTGTGTTCACATCATATGAAAATTAGGCTAAAAGAGACATATTTTTCTAAGATTCCCTCTTGTTCAACCTTTCAGCAATTATAAACTTAAGTATGTATGCTGCATATGACAAAATCAGTCATATATCATTAAAGGCTGTAACCAGTCAATAGACACTACTCATAGTAAAAAGTGAAGAAAAACCTCATTTCCTATTATAACATTCTAATGTATATACTCTACAGAATTAACGGGTAATATGGGTACTACTGCTAATTACTGTACAGTATGTACTAGATGCGATGATAGCATATAGACATATATTTAGCTATCTTGCTTCAGCGCCATTATGCAACATCACAGAAGAGTGATTCAAGGTTTTAAAAACTTGAAAAAAATTAAATAAAACCCAAATTTTTACACGATTTCTAAATTGGTAAATCCAATTTTCAAAAATAATTAACAAGAATTGGATTTTTAACAATTTTTCTTTCAATTTTTAAAACTTTAAATCACTCTCTTGTGAAGTAGCAAGGCGCTTAATACAGGCGCTTAATACAGCCTTTCCAGCCTCAATATGAGTATAATCTTACCTTATAATAATCCCCAAAGGACCAGTTGCCGAGCATCTCAAAAAACGTGTGATGATGTCCATCCGTTCCCACTACCTCCAGATCATTGTGCTTTCCGCCAACCCTGATGCATTTCTGGGAATTAACCACCCTTGGGTATGGTGGTTCCACTGTTCCTAGAAATACTGGCTTGAACTGGAAAAATAAGAATAGTTTAAATAAATACTATATATTTCTTACTGACTTTAATATGACTAGATAGCATAGGAAGTTGTATATTTTTCTGCTTTTGAAGAAGGTATGTTTATGTGTATACAAGAAACAACACATTGGCCTCTTACAATGTACTATCTCACTGAAACAATTATGGAAATGTGCGAGAGATTTTTTGTATTCATTTATTAAAATAACTATTGTAACATAAATTACATAAAAAATTCACTCAATCCATTATTTTTGCAGTAATTATTAAAGAACTAGGATTTTGAACCCAACAATACATTGTAAGTATTGTTTCACTTTTTTGTATCATGTAAAGCAGCAGTACTAATAGTTGATTATCCTTCTTATCGTAGGCACAATGTTATCATTGAATATGAGTAATAGTATAGAAACAAAGAGATAGTTCAACAAGTACCAATTTTTAAAAAACTTTATTATTCAAATAAATTGCAGGAGATAGCTATAAAATTGATATAGAACAATATTATTAGCCAGCTAGTCCACCAACCAATAGATTCTAATCACCCTTAGTCTTTCTTCTTATACTATTCACATCCAAAGTATAGGATGTAGATAGCATGTAAGGAAGCTAAATGATTTGGAAGGAAATGTTGTCTCTTGAGTTTATAGGCACCCCAACAGAGGTTGGAGTATATCAGTACCAGTTAGTAAGTAAATAATAACAAGGAAATTACCTGGTTCATGCCAGCATTGACGAAAGGTACCGTAGGATCACACAGAGGTATCACAGGACTGGATTTCACAAATTTATGGCCATGCCCTTTGAAGTAGTCGATAAAAGTGCTCCTAATCTCTGTGCTCGTGTTGTAGGACCTATAATAACACTTCTGGAACACCAAAATCTTCTGAGGCGGTAAGCGTAACATTTTGAAATGGTAACCTTTGGAGGTTATGCTTTTCAATGTCAAGATCTAAGTTCGTTAACACTAGAATCAAACAATAAGTTCCACGAAAATATAACGCAATATATCTCAGATGTAAATCTGTTTCATTTTGTTGCCGATTAAATCCACATATTAGTAGGTACAACACTTAAATGCAAGTAAAAGTGAAATAATTTTATTGCGTTAGACGTAAACAACACAACTACAAACAACATAAACAGCTGATTGACAAGTGAGATGGAATCTAATGTCAAACATAATTGTGAGCTATTAGTGTAAATATTTGATAAATGACTGTAATCATTGAATATTGACTGTAGTAAGTTAAAAAAAGGTAAAATGACTACTTGTAATATTTAAACTTCTTAATGAGTAACGTGTATATTAACAAAAAGTTTATTTAATCAAGAGAACACACTTCATTCCTTATATCATCTTTTAATGTAAGAAAAAACAAAGCATTTGGTGATATCGTTTTTCATTTAATTTATGGTAAAATACTTCTTACTTTTCAATTTAATTAGATAATCCTAATCAACAAATGTGTAACTACCACTTTTGTTGAATTGACTGACAGAACGTTTGCTAAACATTGATTTGAAGGAGAGACGAGAAATTGATAATTTGTTGTGAAATTTTACTACAAATATAATTTCATTTTGTTATAATTTTTAAATTACAGATGCGTTTACATACATAAACCACTACAGAAAAAATTTAACACGTCTAAATTTTATTGTTATGGTGAATTATAAGCTATAATAATTCGCGTGTATCGAAAAGATCAGAACTAATTTTTGTTGGGACACGTAATCCTTAACCGGTGGCTACAGAAGTATAGATTATTTACTTTAATTGATATGTAGTACAAATTGCAACAATGAACAGATTTACAGTGCTGGTTCTACTATTTTTCGTGTCTTCAAGCCTGTGTGAGCTTGTAGCATCATCGAAAAAGCAAAATGAAAACGAGGAAAAAGATAAATCGACCGTGAATGACGATGAAAGTGACTTGGACCTCATCACTGAGAACTTGGATGAAACGTATATGAAAGACCTGAAGAAGGCCGTGGACGAACAGATTGAAAACATTAAAGAATTCATGAAGGAAAACAAAAAATCTGAATTGGGAGAAACTGGTAAAGATATTGATAATTATACTCGTATGATAACTGTATGCTATTCTTGGCATATTAGACACGTCACTCCTATTTCCCTTTACATAGTTTGGCAAAGATCACAGTTTGAATTTTTCTAAATGCTAGCATACCAATGTTGCGATATTATTATCTATACATCTTCCTATCCACTTATACAAATATAAAACCTGTTATATATTTTCTGCACGTGGATGTATTCTTTAATACATTGATTGTTTGCATGCCATTGTATTTATCATCTCTCTGTCTGTCTCCCTACCCCATGATAATCTCACAGAAGTCAATAATGTATATCATAGGAGGCGACTAAGGCCCTAGAGGTCAATGAAACTACAGGCCAATGGGCGGTTAATTTTTAACTACAAATTACTATATAAACACAATCTAATAGTTTTTAAAAATCACTGAAGAGATATTATGTCCTAAATTCTGTCCCCTCCAAAAGGGATTAACGTAGATGAAACTATATGTACATATTTATCTTCTAACTAATGGTACGTTATTACCAACATTACTTAATGTTCTTTTATTTATTTCAGAAATGGATCACGTAGACGGACCATTTGCGAATCCAAAAATCATAAGTGAGTTGAAAGGGTTCACCAAACGTATTGTTGGCCGCATGACGCCTGGTTGGCTGGACGATGTCATTGCTCTGTCTGGGAATGATGTAGAGGTATAACTTTACTTATACTCTTTATTTCCTAGGTATATGATTCCTTAATAAGTTAAGAAATCCTGCAGTATAATGGTTAAAAGAGTTGTGCAAGGATTGTTATTTAATTTCCATTATATGTTAAGTGATGATTAATAAATAAATAAAATCCTATGCATGTAATCACAGGATTGCAAGGCAGTCTTAGCAAATGCTGTTATCAAATTCACATGCTTCTGCAACAGTTTAATTAGTTAAAAGTAACTGGCCATATCAGCTGAAAGAGATTCCCTTTATTTAAGGAGTTTTAAGTGAGTAATAAAGTTAAGAGTTCTGAACTAGGTTTAAGGAGCAGGTCTTCAAATAACTAAAACAAGACAATAAAAATAACAATCAAACTAACAACAAACAGAGATTTTATCATATGATAATAAAAACCAAGAAAACAGCCCCAATACAAAATGTTTACAATTAAAACTTAAAACCATGAAGATTAATTATTTATTTTATTTCAGCCTGCAGCAGAAAACCCGCAGGAAGCGCTGGACAAGCTGCCAGAACTGCCAGAGGAGCCTGAGCCAGAACTCACAGCGGAAATGATTGAAGGTATACAGAAATATGATGATTAAGATGAAAATTTTAAGTGTATGTAGTCATGGCACAGTGGGGTCAATTGTATTTAGATATGTCTTTAAAAAGGTTGATAGATAATATACATGGATTCTATCTTTAAATAAAATTAGGGTTTTTATATTTTTAGCATGTTTGTGTCTGCAGATAAATGCTTATTATTATTAATATTAAAGATAAATGATAGACAAAAGTTACTTAACTCATTCGGAGCCAACGACACGCCTCGCGTGTCCATGAAAATTCTACTCGCCACGCCGCCGACACGCCTCGCGTGTCCATAAGTTTTCGATTATATCTCGAAAAGTACATGAAAAAATTTATTAAGAATTTGTGAACATGGTATTTACCACAGGAATAACCATATATTCACGTGGTTTCTACTTTGAAAGAAGTTATGTTTATACTAAAAATGAATACCTTGTGGGATGCCAAGAACACGCGACGCGTGTCCACTTTGAGTATGCGACCAGAGGTTCTAAAAGTTTGTTTAACTTTCCATCAAACTCACTACGTTACCTTGTTTATTATAATATTAGTACTTACACAATAATATGTTTCTGAGTGATTTTAGTCGATAGATGAGTAAATAAATTTATATATTATACACACAAAAAAAATAATATAAGTTTAATAATATATAAGCAAGTTTGAGAATCACATCATATTTAATTTACCTATTTACTTAAATATCCATATTCCGCCATAATTCCTGGTTTAAAATCACTATACTGTTGCCACAACCTTATCTCTTTCGTTGCACAAACAGAACTAAGGAAATAAACAACCACAATGTATTATTAACGTATTTAGAAACATTAATCTTGCCGCAGAGCCAGTGGACACGTGTGGCGTGTCCATTTTTTCTTAGTTGCAGAGCCGCGGACACGCCTCGCGTGTTCATGACCGTTTGTATGGCGGCTCCGCTAGTAAGACGCTGAAAAATGGCGCGGCGTCGAATGAGTTAAAACTAATATAGGTTCTTTTTTGGCATAAATATTGGGGATTTTAATGGAACAATGGTGACAAATTGCTAGCCTATCGCCCAATAGATTCCTGTTGCCCTTAAACTCTTAATCATCTCTTATAACATGTCTCTATGCTCAACATAATTATAATACTATTAGAGTATTATATTATCTGTGATATTAGTTTATTTTCAACTTTCAATAAGTTACTCATCTTACAGCAAAGCAACTCTACGATGAAGCGATGTCGAAACTAAACAAAAGATCCCTGGAAGTGAGAGGTCCTATATCCCAGATTAAAAAGGCAGCAGACATAGGCTATGTGCCAGCCAAGGTTAAGTTGGCCTGGTCCTACATATTTGGTGAAGGGCTAGCAATGGATATAGAGAAGGCTAAAGGGATATTTGAGGAGTTAGCGGCTAGTGGCAATGCGGAGGCTCATGCTGTAAGTAATTTTTTAATAATAATTTACATGATTTCATTACAGATATTGTTGTCTCCTATGAAAGTAGAAGGTAGAGTTTTGTAGACATTCTTCTTAAGGCATGTACATAGTGTGATGATCAGAATAGCATGTATGAGTTGGTTTATGGGTGTGAGTGAACCATACCTACATTGGGACTTGTGATGTTTTATGGAACACAACAGGTTGCTAGCTCATGCCTCAATAGATTCCATTAACCCCTAATCCCTTAGTTGCTATGTTAGCTGGGACGTGAAAAGAATGCTAACTAGTTGCCATTCTTCCCAGCATGTCCTTCGCGACTAAGGGGCTAGGTTTAAATGGGATCACTTGGGCGATGGGCTAGCAACTACCAATGTTCCATTATGATATCGCAAGCCCAATATTTATGCTAAAAAGTACCAAGGGACTAAGGGTTATTGTAAACTAGTGACCCGCTCCGGCTTTGCACGGGTACAAAATATATAGCCTACTCCACTATTTAATGGATGTTATTATACATATAAACCTTTCTCTTGAATCACTCTATCTATTAAAAAAATCAAAATCCATTGCGTAATTTCAAAGATTTAAGCATACAAGGGACATAGGGACGGAGAAAGCAACTTTGTTTTATACTATGTAGTGATGTAGTAAGTTGTTCCATCATTTCCGTTCCAGGGCATGGGATTCCTCTACGCTACAGGCACAGGGGTGCCAGTGTCCCAAGCGAAGGCTTTAGTCCACTACACTCTGGGAGCCCTAGGTGACAGTACCATAGCCCAGATGGCGCTGGCTTATAGGAGTTGGGGTGGACTGACTGTGCCTGCCTCGTGTCCGAAAGCTATGGACCTTTATATGCTGGTTGCTGCTAAAGGTATGTATATGGTGGAAATAGATACATACACACATCATGCTTGATTCCCTGTAGAGGGATAGGTAGTTCAGGTATCCCCATGTGTTCTGATCATGACAATTTATTTACGCTGCTTGGACGCTCATACAATACTCAGCGATAATAAGTACACTCAGCATATTATTAGTTATAAATTTAAATCCTAATGTTATGAATATTTACATATGTGGTAAACATTTAAATATATATCATATGAGAGTTATAGATGTAAGGTGACTATGGAATTACAAAGACGAACACGGGAACCTTTGTCTACCCTACAAGTGTCGTGAAACTATATGTTTCTTTATTTTACAAACACGTATATTTTGTGTCTTGTTAATTAGAAACGTGAATAAAATCTTAATAGCACACAGTAACGCCACCTACGACATATTGAATACTTATTGGACTGTTACCATTGTTCTCTTAACTCAATAATAATAAAAAACTTAGGCTACCAATAGACTAACAGAAAAATACACACATGTAAGCAACTTCTTCTTCTTAGAGTGCCTCTCCAACTAGTGGAGGTTGGCAGTCAGCTCTGCATACTCCTTTTTGTTCTTAGCAAGGCGGAACAATTCGGCGGCACTTGCAATCCCCGTCCATTCGCGGATATTTCGCAGCTGTGACTAAATGTGATGTAAGCAACTAAAGCATAATAAATATTTTTTCAGTGGCAAGCAAAGTGACCCTGAGCGGAGGTCCGGCCATCCAGAGGGTCCGCTTGTTAGAGGAGGTGGAGGGCCACAATGTCGGACCTCTGGACATCGACCTCATTGAGTACTATCAGCTGTTGGCTGAAAAGGGCGATGTTCAAGCCCCAGGTATGTGTATATTTCTATGTAGCTAGTGATCTCTGCATATCCTTATGTAAGGTAACGGGCGTGATGTGTATGTATGTACCATATCCCCATAGGACATAGTCATAGAGGTGTGATTTTTGTATTTCTTTCAATATTATTGTTTTTTTTTTGTTTTTTTTAATTGTTTAGGTGTAAATAAATAAAATAAAAAACGCTTCATTGACTTTAAACAAACGTTATCTTATGTTTAAACAGTAGTGATATTTTATTATAATCATGTGCATTTAAACGTCAACCCCCAATACATAAACCAAGCCCCAAACAACTGAGCTACGTCGAATTAACTTGTTTTTGTATGTATGTATAATGTATGTACTTTCGCCTTTGTATGTATGTATAATGATTGCATGATGCGCCTCTTACTCACGCTATCCGCACTCTCAACATGATAGCCGAAGAGCTGGACCTATTCAGTTGTGATCTGAGAGAATCCATACGTTTGGGTACATATATTTTATGTTATAGGTTAAGTTGATATTAGATAGCAATGTTATATTTTTGTTATACGTTTATTTTTGTAAAAATCGTGTTACTCTACCGCATTAGGGTCATCCTGTAATAGTAGGGCTTAACTTAATAATAATAAATAAATCATCATATCAATTTTTTTTTCCAGGTGGGTCTAGGCCAATTGCACCTGCAAGGCGGGCGCGGCGTGACGCTGGACGCCAGCAAAGCGCTGCACTACTTCCAACAAGCTGCACACGCTGGCAACGCCGTCGCCAACGCCTTCCTCGGAAAGGTAGGGGGGTGGATGAATGGAAAATATAAATAAATCACAAATCGCTTTAAAGCGTCATTCATAATGCAGGTAAGGAATGGAATTCCCTGCCCGCCTCTGTATTTCCGGAGGTATTTAATCCACAGATGTTCAAAACTAGGGTGCATAGGCATTTTTGGGCAAGCTCGCTACATCTTAGACTCTGTCTGTCGCCTCCTTCGAGTTGCAAACAGGGTCAAGAGTGAGCCCATTTCAGTTAAAAAAAATGGGGGCGACTAGGTTTATTAGCCAAAAAAAAAGACAATCGCGTTCACAACCATTAACCCTTGTGGGGAAGTCAGAGGTTCAGGTGTCCATCTCTGCAATTGCGAAGGTAGTAATTCTATAGCTACCACGAACCCACGTGTTGACCAGATACTCTGTACTCGATGTGGCAGGTGGTAAGTTATGTCGCCATTTACAAGCACTAACTATTACTTGTTCGGGAAACCGTAGTATTTGACGCATAACGTAAATTTATTTTATTACGAAAATGTACATTAAACTTCATTTCCATTGGTACATGCTCAAACGGGAGGGGTGTGGAGGGGGAGTGAACATCTTTGCTTCCGTTATGATTGGGGGATATTGATTACACGAACCAATAGCAAGGCAGTAAATATAACCGCGGTAGTTCATTAAAAACAAACTGTTTTTTACGTCCCCAATTAATACAATTTATTAATACTTCTCAGATATATTTGGAAGGCGGCGATGGCATACAAGCTGATAATGATACGGCGTTCAGATATTTCAAAAAAGGCAGCAGAACTGAATAACCCTGTCGGACAAAGCGGATTGGGAGTTATGTATCTACAGGTATGTCTTTGATGCTTGAGAATGTTACAGTAATACAAAGTAATCAAACAATTTTTAATAACGCCCTGCTTTCTTTGACTAGTATTTACATATTTTGAAGCATAGTTACGTGTATTTGAAATACAACCATGGGTATATATACACTTCCGGACACATCTATTGGCCCACCTTAGAGTTTAGGTTTCGATTGTTTGATATCAAAAAACAGGTTCCAAATTATCTTTTATTTCTTTAAATTCTGTGTTCGTATTGAATGACATTGTGAATATGCCAGGTTAAAAACTGCATAAAAACTTTTAACTCGGCCTAAGAAATATTTTTAGCTAGGACGAAATTAAACTGAAAATGCTAGGTGGGCCAATAGATGTGTCCAGAAGTGTATATACATGACGTTAAATCTATGGGAGTATTCAGAGGTGTTGCGCTGTTCTCACTCTGAATATCTGTAGTAACTTCAACTCCATTTTTCTTCAGATAGACAGTACCTTGCGTGACAGTAAAGGAAAATGTCGTCACATAAATATTAGTTTATTCCTCTAGAGAATTCTAAGTAACTAGTACAAATAATATCAAGGTCATCATCAGCCTGTCTGAATCCACTGTTGGACATAGGCCTCCCCTAAATGACGCCACTTCTCCCTGTCAGTGGCCGTTCGCATCCATTCGATGCCAGCCAACTTGCGCAGGTCGTCTTCCCACCTTGCCGGGGGGCGCCCCACACTACGTTTACTGAGACGCGGTCTCCACTCTTTTTTGCTCTTTTTTGCACGTTTTTTTTGCTCCAGCGACCATCAGTCCTTCTGCATACGTGACCAGCCCAACTCCACTTCAGCGTGCTAATTCTTTTCAAAATGTCGGTTACTTTAGTTCTCTGGCGTATCACCTCATTTCTGATAGAGAAACCCCGAGCATCTTCCGTTCCATAGCACGCTGAGCGACCTTGAATTTGTGGGCTAGTCCCGCAGTGAGTGTCCACGTCTCAGAACCGTACGTCATAACGGGGAGCATACACTGGTTGAAAACCTTGGTTATCGGGCATTGTGGTATAGACGACGTGAGGACATGCCTTAGCCTTCCAAATGCTGCCCATCCGAGCTGTATTCTTCCGTCCGCCTCCCTCTCGATATTGTTCCTGCTAAGCTGTATGATTTGGCCCAAGTAAGTATAATGTGAAACAACCTCTACGGGAGTGCCCCCAAGGGCAACCGGTCTCGGGACTACCAAATCATTAAACATGATTTTGGTTTTGGTTTTTTCTTTCGAGTCTGATGCGTCGAGAAGCAGCATTTAATTCGGACAGCATTTCCTCCAGATCCTGCAGCGACTCTGCCACCAGGACGATATCGTCCGCAAAACGGATGTGCGAGATGTATTCCCCATTGATATTTATTCCTCGTTCAACCCAATCCAACGTTTTGAAAACATCTTCCAGTGCACTCGAAAACAGTTTCGGGGATATAACATCCCCCTGTCTTACACCTCTCTGCGACTGGATAGGTTTCGTGCCGCGGCTTTGGAGTTGAACGATCATCATGGCGGAATCATAAATATGTCTCAGCACACTCACATATCGCCAATCGACTTGAGATCGCTGCAAGGATTCCATGACCGCCCAGGTCTCGACCGAGTCAAAAGCTTTCTCATAGTCCACAAACGCGAGGCAAAGTGGCTGGTTATACTCTTCAGTTTTCTGTATAACTTGCCTCAGCGTGTGAATGTGGTCCATGGTACTAAAACCCCGCCGAAACCCGGCCTGTTCTGGAGGCTGAAAGCTATCTAGCCTGGCTGAGATTCTGTTGAATATGACCCTCGAGAACAGCTTATAGATGTGGCTCAGAAGTGTTATCGGCCTGTAGTTCTTCAAGAGGGTTCTATCTCCCTTCTTAAAGAACAAAACAGCCACACCTCTGCCCCAACATTTCGGAGTTCTTCCGGAGAAGATGACGCTGTTGAAGATTCTCTGGAGCTCCCTCAGAACCGGTCTTCCACCAGATTTCAGGAGCTCAGAAGTGATTCCATCCTCTCCCGGAGCTTTTCCATTTTTAAGCTGTTTTAAAGCAGTCTCATCCATATCTATTTCGGGCATGTCCTCTGTGAAGTGGCGTGTTAATGTGGCCCTCGAATCGGAGGAGTCGGGAACAGGACTTCGGCAGCGCGAGCGGTATAACTGGCCATAAAAATCTAAAGCCAAAAAAAATAAAATTCGGTGAGACTGCTACCTATCACACCTCTATAAGCGACAGGGGACCCTTATTTACAAAATTAACATCTGCTATTTTATGACTCATTCTTAACTTTCGTGAAACTTTACTACCATTGGTTTTCTATTGTTTTTTCGTCAATATATTGTAGGTACCTATTCTATTTCGTAGAACTAAATAATGTTGTTATGTTATCCCATTCTTTTCGAATGGACACGTGTGCATGTGTACCGTCCTGTTTGTCGGATTTACTCAGTTTATAGTTATCATTTGCGAAGGAAAGTTATATTCTCCATAATGTCAAAACGGAAAATTAAAGTAGTACTGTCATTAAGTGATAAACTTAAACTATTGAATGCGTTTGAATCCGGAAAAACGCGACATGAAATTCAGAGGGATATTAATATACCAGAATCCACCTATTATAAAATTATAAAATTAAAAGACTCTATAAATTCTAAATAAAATAAAATAACTTTGTGCATGATTTTTTTCGTAATAATTTAAAAATATATATGGACATAATATATGTTGTGCATATCATGCACATAATTTTATCATATTATATATTTACTACATTCGCACTAGCTGTGACTTGTCATTGCTGCGTACCCCTGTAAGAGAGAAACGCTTCTCATGTACCTGCATTAGCGAGAAACTCTGGTTAGTGAGAAACCTCTATAAGCGAGAATGAGAATGTGCCCCCTTGAACTCTCGCTTATCCATGTTTGACTGTATATGTATGTACATATACCCTATGTAACGTTTTAGGGCCGCGGCGTCCCGAAGGACACGACGGCGGCGTTCAAGTACTTCACGATGTCCGCCAACCAGGGCTGGGTGGAGGGGCAGCTGCACCTCGGACTCATGTACTTCGGTAAGATAGAGGCCACTAAGGGACTATAGTATATTCGCTTTAAGAAAATAGTGACGTCATACTTACCCAAACGATTTGACCAATGAGACGTGACAACGAATGTCTGCGATTGGTCAATGTGACTTGTTTTCTCATTTACTAACGTCACATTGGCCAGTTTAACCTCTGATTATCATGACGTCACTATTTACTTAACGCGAATAGCCTATAGGGGTAGATTAGTCTATTGGGAGAGGGGATAGAAATATGTCAATCATTTGTATATATACCTACGCTTTACGATCTGTGTATACACCATGGAGTAATTAATAAGAGAAGCGGGCCTTACGCAATATTTGTATGGAAACTAGCGTGGCACTACGCGGGGTGAAACGAGGTACGCGTGTTGGAGGGGGGATATTACAACCAATCAAAACACGGCATCGGCCAATCAAATTAGGTATCGTTTTTCTACGACACATTTTTAGACTCGGCACCAATAAAAACATTTGGCCTCCACACCGCGTAACGGGAACCGCTCCTTACGCCGGGTCCTCTTTATATTTGGTTCGTGGTATATACTCTCTTTTTATTGTGACGGGGTTTTTATTCCCCGAAATTTCGAATGTATGTTAGGAATGGCCCACTCGAAACCCGTGTTTTACTTGATAGACACCCGACGGGATAGGTAGGTAACCGTATCGCCGAATATAGGCACTGGCTATTCCCAACCCGAGGGATGTGTAGGTTTCTCACGATGTTTTCTCTTCGTTACCAACTGTAAATTATAAGCGTAAATGAAAAATACATGCCAGAGCCGGGATTCGAACCTAGGACCTCTAATAAAAAAACAGTGGTCTTACCTACTTGGCTTTACCCTCATACATAACATAACGCCTAAAGAAGATTGTCTCCATTTTAATCTGTATGAGTTCTACGCGGCTTACCCCGTCCAACTCTACCTTCCACTTTGGCTTTATAGATTCTTTATGAAATGAAATTTTTACATACATACACATCACGCCTGATTTCATTTAGAAGGGTAGGCAGAGATCACGGATACCCATTTGTCCCGATCCTGACAAGACCACTTTCGCTTCATTGCCATTCATACATCTTCTCATACACAATCGGCGGTTATAAGTACTCCTAACGTCACCCTTTTTTAATATAGCGTCTATCTGACTGTCGTATGCTTTATTGGGCCGGCCCGTACGAAATTTATCATAAACATACATAACATACGCTTCACGACTTGTGTATACACACTCACTTTTTTATTATGACGGGGTAGTCATAGGCATGTTAGGTATGGGTCATTCAAAGCCCGCGTATCACTAGATAGACAGCACCCAACGTGATAGGTAGTGAACCGTATCGCCGTATGTAGACACTGACTATTACCTATTACGAAATTTAAATTAATTTATTTTTTTATTATTATTTTAGTACTATTTATATTCTTTACGTCTTAGGTGGAATAGGTGTTCGTCGGGACTTCAAGCAGGCGAACAAGTATTTCTCTTTGGCTTCGCAGTCAGGCCACGTGCTGGCTTTCTACCACCTGGCGCAGATGCACGCCAGAGGGCTGGGCGTGCTCTCCAGCTGCACCACTGCTGTTGAGGTACACTTATATATCACTACATAGTATAAAACAAAGTCGCTTTCTCTGTCCCTATGCCCCTTTGTATGCTTAATGCTTTGAACCTACGCAACGGATTTTGATGTGGTTTTATTTAATAGATAGATTAAAGAGGAAGGTTTATATGTATAATAACATCCATGAAATAGCCAGAAGTGCGAAACCGGAGCGGGTCGCTAGTACGTTATAAAATATAACGTAAACGTACGTTTATAAAATACACGCGATAAGTCCCGTTTTCTTGTAAAATTAATAAAAGTCAAGAGTCTCTCAAAAATATCGCGTCGGTCGTATTAATAGCGTATTAGTCCTATACTTGTCCACGACCATTAACCCTTATAGGGTAATCAGAGGTTCAGTTTTCCATCCCCGCAATCGCAGAGGCCAATTAATTAATTCTGTGGCCACCTCGAACCCACGTATAGACCACATAGTTAGTACTCAATGTGACAGGTGGCAAGCCATGTCGCTATTTACAAGCACTACCTATTACCTGTTCGGACCATATAATTACTACCTTCGTAATTGCGGAAATGGACACCTGCACCGCCGACTACCCTGCAATGGTTAATCGAGAACGCGTTTGTCTTTGTTTGTTCTTTTATTACATACGAAGATATATTTACTTACAGTTTTAAGAGATTCGTGATTTATACTCATGATTAATAACTAACGGGACTTATCGTGTAAGCTTTTATATAATAAAATTACCTTTAAATAAATAAATAAGTTTTATTATATAAAAACTTACGCGATAAGTCCCGTTACTTATCATGGATATATTTACTTAGCCTGACTCCTCATAAGCTAATAGCAAATGTCCCCCCAGCTGTTCAAGAACGTGTGTGAGAGAGGCGAGTGGGGCGCGCGGCTGATGGCGGCCCACGCGGTGTGGCGAAGTCGGGAGCCCCACTCCGCCTACTTGCAGTACCTACTGCTCGCTGAGATGGGCTATGAGGTGGCGCAGACCAATGCTGCTTATTTGCTTGATAATGGTAAGTGTTTGCGCGAATAATACATTCTCAGTTTGTATTCCTAATGTCTCAATAAGTGTTCAATAAGTTTCTTTTGTCTTTCAATAAATGAATTTATGATCCTTATCTTGAATATGGCTCTAATGTTCATGTCTGAGCCGGGATTTGAACCTAGGTCTAGGTCTATCTAGGCTTTACCACACTTGGCTACAGCTGCTATATTGGTTTAAGTATAACCTATATTACCTTTTTCAGGCGACGTAACCCTATACAACGAAAGCGAACGTTACGCGCGCGCACTTCAGCTGTGGTCGCGTTCAGCTGGACAGGGCTACTCCGTGGCGAGGGTTAAACTGGGTGACTACCACTACTACGGTCTCGGCACCCATGTTGATCTAGAGGCGGCTGCTAACCATTATAGGTAAGTATCCTTACATATAATATTTTTTTCTTTGCAGATTTATTGCATTTTATTTATAAAAATCCGGCTAATATTGTCGACTTGAAAAAAAAAGTGATTCTTACGTTGTTGTGGTTAAAAAAATATAAAAAAATGTATTAATAGTTTACAAAAACCTGAGTTCGGATCTCTCTTGCCTCACGTGAATCCATTAACAATCAAGGTTGAATGACCATGATTGGGACTATCATGTAAGAGAGATTACTAATTGTAATACATACTTAAAGAAAATATATGTATATAGTAAAAAAAAGCTTGAGACACAGCGACAGATCAAAACAACATACATAAATTTTGTAATAAACATACGTATGTAACAATGTCTCTTTATTTATAACATATTTAAATTATATTTTATGTAATAACAAGTGATCAGACTTAGCTACTGTAACGAAGATCCTATGGTTATTCAAACGCGTAAATGTGTTGTGTATTATGTAATCCAATTATTGTCATTGAATTTTTTTGTATGTTGAATATTGTATGTAATAATTGATGTGGATGTCTCAATAAAGATATTATTATTATTAAATGCTTACTAGTGTACTGTTCAAGCGGAAAAATAAGCAGGTTTCCTCACGATGTATTCCTTTACCTTATTTCAATGTCAACTATTCTCATATCATTTTTGTACCTTCCGTGACCGTACTTAAATTAAATAATAAGTTTTTTTGTGTTTTTCCAGAATTGCGTCAGATCAACAGCACAATGCTCAGGCTACTTTCAACCTTGGATACATGCACGAGAGAGGATTAGGACTAACCAGGTATGTTGAGGGCAGACTCACTTCTATACTATACGCTGGTATGGACACAGCTACTTGATAATCTCGCTGGATAATGGAAAAGTGGGAAGAATGTGTGCATTTTACTAACTAGTAATGTAGGTTACGTACTGAAGCTCTAGTTTCAATTCCAAAAAATGATGTTAACAGTATACATGTATGCTTAACACAATAGAACTATGTACTTCCTTAGACTATAAAACGTACAACACGTATGTATAACAGTGTATGTTTTTTATACACATCACGCATATTTTCTTAGAGAAGGGTCAGCAGAGATGGATGTCCATTTGTCTCAATCCTGACAATACATTTTCGCTTCATTAACATCCATACACCGTTTCTGACTTATTCGGAGATTATGACATTTCTAACGTCACGCTATCTTTATCTATGTTACGTATTTTTATATGTAAAATAATTCAATGCACATTAAAAATACTGAAATGTACACCAAAATATAGCTAAACTCACACCAAAATATAGCAAAAGGTTAGGTTTGGGTTGTAACAGTATTTTTTGGTAGGTTTTAAACATCAGCTTTTTTATATTCGATAAATGACCAATATATTTTTTTATTCTTGCAGAGACCTACACCTAGCCAAAAGATGCTATGACCTGGCAGCGGACGCGTCGCCAGAAGCCAGGCTGCCAGCCTCCCTGGCACTCGCCAAGCTCAGTGCCAGCGTGGCTTTAGAGGGGCTACTTGATGTGAGTAATGTTTAACCTTCATTATGTAACATCAATTAATTGATTCTGTAGGCCTCCTCAAGGATCTTGTGTCACAGCTAAATAATTGTCTAGTTAGTCAAATTGTCTATATACAACCGAACGTGTCCTTAAAAAAATCAAAAAGCCTCTTAATCTACAGAGAGAAGCTCCGTGTAAAGGTTAAAAGATTACTACCTCACCGTTGTTTATAAACAGAGTCTATTTTTTTATCCGGAGAGATATTGTCTTTTCTTAACGATATTTACCCTCACCCGAAAATCTTGTTCCATCTGACTTTAGTATTTAAATCGTAGATCCTGTAACTTTGAAACTTACAGAAAAGTTACAGAGATATAGCATTATTTGTGGTAATAGATTGCTAAAATCTATCTCAAACCCAATTCAACTACAGTGACAGAAGCTTTTATAAGTTATGTTAGCATACAAAAGCCGTAGAACTAAAGCCTTGTCTTATGCCAGTCCCTTTCGCAGAGCCCCCTAGCATGGATCTTCCTCACAGGCGGAGACTCCATGTTCCTCTCCAACTGGGACCTGTACCTCATGACGGCGCTGATGGGGGCCTTGGGGCTGGTGGTCTACCTCAGAAGACCTCAGGAGCAGCGAGCGAACCGATAGTGAAACATTTGTAAAACAACGACATCTAGTGGCGTGTTACGGAACTTTTTGGTAAAGACTTGTTGAAGGTATATTTGTAAATTTAGGTTTTGTTTTCGGAAGGAATGTAGTAGTTTTTGGTTTTTGGTTAAATTACAGTTTTGATGTGCATATTGAGTACATAAAGTGCAATGTTTAGGTTTAAGAACGTTTTAAGTTTCAAACGGCATGTTAAATTACGTCCTTAATAACTATTTAGATAAAAGGCAGATATTCAAAATTCTTTTGTCATATTTGTGTTACTTTGAGTTTATTTAAATACTTTTGAAGGGTTGTTTCTATACTTGATCTCCTTCAGTCCCTTTTTACGGTTTACTGATTTGGGAGGCAGCTGGATGCTTTATGCTTATTCCTAACTAGTAAAGAACTTATGGTTCAAGTTACGAATTAGATATGCTAATGAACTTATGTTGAAATTAGATAATATAGAAAAAAAGGTTTACTTAAAGTTACCAAATTAATACAGAATGTAACTCAAGTATTAAAAAATAAAAAAATGCTGAAATAATAACAAAAACATATAAATTGAAAAGGGTAAAATTTATTTAGAGATATTCACAGTTACAAGAACGCGAGATATTGTGCAGGACTGTTAAATCCTTAATGTTATTTTTATAACGTCATATTGAATATTTTATCTATATTGATTTCTGTTTGATAGTGTCTTTTTGATACATTTCACGCACATATAATATGTGTATATGTGATTAGAATCAACACGATTATTTTATGGTTTTGCAAGCTATGTATACTACAAAAACACGATGTTACATTTAAAAGGGGCTTCTGTGTCTACTAGTAAATAAACATTTTAGTTATAATACTTGAGAATACCCCAGTAAGTCCTTTGTTACTTTCGTTTAGTATAATATATAAATGTATAATTAATTCACGATGTTATTACTGGGTTGTACAATATAGAATTCGGAAATAGTCAAGCTGACTTTCCTTATCATTTATTGGTTAAAAGCGAATTAAAAAATGTTAATTTTATAAAAGATAGAAATGTATAAAAATTGTAAGTAATACAAACTATACGGTGTTTATAAATATGGTCACGTTTTAAATTCATCAATATTCATTTATCAAGCAACACTTATCTCACTTAATAAATACATCATTTTCTGTGATATGTCACATTGAAAAGAAGACAAATTAAGTATCTTTAATAGTGTTACAAACTTTTCTAACCCTATGACAGCGTTACTAATATTTTAGAAAAAAAACTTTTTTAATGGTACATGTAAATTAGCATCCTCATTGGCCGTTAAAAAAAAAGTGACGTGATCATTTCACTTCGAGCAATGAGACGTTAGTAAATGACAATACAGTCGCATTGACCAATTGCAGAAACATGTATGGCGTCTAATTGGTTAAGTTGTTGTGACGTGTTGACATCACTGTTTTAGTAACGCCAATACACTTATTATATATCTTACTATCGAGAAACTATCGCACTGTTTTTTAAACTATTATTTTTAATTCTGGCAATACATAATGATAACCGGTGTCAATCGTTCAAGGTAGGTAACTAACATTTATTGAACCAAGCTAGCTTACAGTAATTGTAAAACTATAGCTCTTATATTTTATCATATAATATCATAATATCACTTATAGTGGCAGATGAATGTATAGAATTAGGGTTCAATGTAAATTAGCATCCTATGCTGAACTTTAGTCACTGACGTGAATTTTTATCGTGATTCTTGTAAATAAATTGAAGTGTTTATGTTGAATGTAAATAAAATAGATTTTTAAGTTAACACGTTTTTTATTACTTTCAATGATGTTATCTTTGTCAATTTATGCATAACCATTATAATAATAATAATCATAATAATAAAAAGTGTTTATTTACGGCCACAAAAACATACACAATACATATCGTTTACAATAAAAAGAACTTACAAACTAAGGAGTATAACTTGTGCATGTTATTGTCGCAGCAAAAGGGTTCTAACTCAGCTGGGTATGTTGCATCTGGTGACAAACGCAACGCTGGTTTTATGTCAGAACCATTGGAGAGCAACGTTTATATTTTAAAGGAAAATGGTTAAATAGAGTGCTACGTAAATAAACAGTATAAATATATACATAGATATAAGATATGATAACGTGTGTGGATAGCAATCGCAAAGATTTAAAAACGGAATTTATTCTATAGTAAGGTTTAGTATAAGTAATATAGATCTATTATCAATAGCTGCCATTCTTCCCGGCATGTCGTAGGAGGCGACTAAGGGTAAATGTAGTCTATTGAACAACAGTGGTCTATCAGGATAGGGACAAATGGGGATCCATGATCTTTGCCTACCCCTCTAAAGGGAATCAGGCTAATGTGTATGTATGAAAAACAGTGAAACTGAACCGTTAGGTAGCAAGCCTGCTATTCCATATTAATATCATCACAGCCATGATGCTAAATGGACTAAACATATATGATACTGACCACAAGATTTTACTTACTGAAAGGAAAAGACATGAGTACAAATGAAACAGCTCAAAGTTTTCACTTTTTTATTTATAACCCTAATTCATTATTCAACACAACTTAAGGACTTAACAGTATTCTGAATCTTGAAAAATCGAGTCTGATACACTTAAGACCTTGACAGTAGTCTGAACAAGGTTAGTCTAACTGCCTCCTTCTCTTTGTAGCTGCTCTATTTTCCTCGCTATGTCGTCTGCTGTAAACGTGTAGTCTACAGCAGAACTGTCTAACTTGGATTCAGTCTTGATAGAGTCCTTACCACGGCTCTGTAACAAGGAAAGGAATCTGTAGTTTTTTTTTTAATGAAATGGGTTCACTCTTGAACCTGTTTGCACCTCGAAGGAGGCGACAATCAGAGTCTAAGATGTAGCGAGCTTGCCCAGAAAATGCCTATGCACCCTAGTTTTGAACATCTGTGGATTAAATACCTCCGGAAACACAGAGGCAGGCAGGGAATTCCATTCCTTACCGAGCCGCATTATGAATGACGCTTTAAAGCGATTTGTGCGGGCACACGGTAGCTCTAACAAATGTTAAGGGCCGACTAGTCCGGGGCGCTTATTACGCAGTCGGAGACTACCTCGCCAATGCTCAGGGTTGGCAATGAGTGCATCTAAGCTATATGTGCAAAAATAAATTATGTTTCTGTATAATTTGGTTATTGTAACTGGCACTGTGCAAATAATCTTGAAGGCTGGAGTTTCTTGTTGGTTCTTCTCCGAGCCAGGGCTTCCGAACCAACGGTAGAGTTTCAATGCTAATAGACAACCAGTGTCAAGCAAATGTTTTGACTTTCAATGATTGTACTATACGTGTTCTTATGTTGAATAAAAACATTTGACTTTGGATATATGGATACCCAAACACATACATTCACGTCTTTTAGGAACCTAGGAGATACGATAATTATCTAGGTCACTTTTAGCGTCAATATGAGGGTTGAAATGTCGTATGGAACAATGGTAATAGGTTGCTATCCAATCACTCAATATATTCCATTGACCCTAGTCCCTTAGTCTACTTAACAATCTTTTTACGTCCAAAACTAGCACGGCAAATATAGATCTTACATACATAATACTGATATGGAGGGGCAAAGTAAATATTGACTATCTGGTAAAATAGGTTAAATAGCAATAGTGATAAAAATCGGCTCCGACTTATAATTTTATAAACAAACCTTTTATATCGTATGGATAGTATTTTTATATACATTATGGTAAATTTCGAACACAGTATTAATATCTCATTTCACCATTACCAATACTAAAAATTTAAGTATACAATATAAATATTTACAACTGGCTTTCCACCATTACAAATACTAAAAATTTGTATCAATCAAGCAGCCTAAGTCAGTCCACTGCTGGACGTAGGACTCCCCAAGGTATAGAATGAAAATATTTACAACTGACTTCAGACCATCTCTCAATTAACACCTAAGATAAATGCTGACCTATCTTAGCTTAGAAGAAAGAAAACTAACCAACACTCCTATACAATTCTGCTGTCGTAAGAAAGAAGAGCACAAAAAACATTTTTTTTAAATTGTGTTATATACATATTTAGAATCAGAAAAGGCATATATGCTTAATTTTTTGTAGAATTTAATCTTTAAGAAATTCGGAGATATAATAGGTTTCCACCACGAACCAAATAGGTATAGAGGACCCGGAAAAAGGAGCGGTCCCCGTTACGCGGTGCGGAGTCCAAATGGCGTGTTTTAACTCATTCGACGCCGCGCCATTTTTCAGCGTCTTACTAGCGGAGCCGCCATACCAACGGTCATGAACACGCGAGGCGTGTCCGCGGCTATGCGACTAAGAAAAACTGGCTCCGCGGCAAGTTTAATGTTACTAAATACGTTAATAATACATTGTGGTAGTTTATTTCCTTAGTTCTGTTTGTGCAACGAAAGAGATAAGGTTGTGGCAACAGTATAGTGATTTTAAACCAGGAATTATGGCGGAATATGGATATTTTGGTAAATAGGTAAATTAAATATGATGTGATTCTCAAACTTACTTATATATTATTAAATTTATAATATTTTTGTTGTTTGTATGGTATATAAATTATTTACTCATCTATCGACTAAAATCACTCAGAAACATATTATTGTGTAAGTACTAATATTATAATAAACAAGCTAACGTAGTGAGTTTGATGGAAAGTTAAAAAAACTTTTAGAACCTCTGGTCGCCTGTTTCTTGTTGGTTCTTCTCCGAGCCAGGGCTTTCGAACCAACAAAGGAAGGATTTCAATGCTAAGAGACAACCAGTGTCAAGCAAATGTTTTGACTTTCAATGAATGTACTGTACTTGTACTTATGTTGAATAAAAACATTTGACTTTGAATATATGGATATACAAATATATACATTCACGTCTTTTAAGAACCTAGAAAATACGATAATATATAGGTCACTTTTAGCGTGGAAATGGGGGTTGAAATGTAATATGGAACAATGGTAACAGGTTGCTAACCAATCACTCAACTCAATATATTCCATTGACCCTAGTCCCTTAGTCTAGTTTACAATCTTTTTACGTCCAAAACTAGCACGGCGAATATAGATATTACATACATAATACTGATATGGAGGGCCATAAGTAAATATTGACAATCTGGTAAAAATAGGTTAAATAATAACAGTGATAATTGTGTTATATACATATTTAGAAACAGAAAAAAAGGCATATCTGCTTAATTTTTTGTAGAAATTCATCTTTAAGGAATTTGGAGATACCATAGGCATACAATAGGTTCCACACTATGAAGCAGAATATGGTAAAAGCTTTAATCCCAATTATCTCAGTTTGACTAAAATGATAGATGTGCCCTTCTCTCGTACGACGGCAGAATTAATAATAATATTTGGACATTATTACACCAATTGAACTCCTTGGTAAGTACATTTAAGACTTGTGTTAAGGGTACTTGTCAACTTATATTTAAGAAACGTATACACATTATACATAGATAAATACATATATAGCATACATAATCAACGACCAGACTGGAAAGCTGTAGAAAAGCGTTGTTCTTAACTCTACTTACCCAAAACTGGGCATACTCCGGCGACACGGCCTCCAAACGAGCGATCCTATCTTCCATATCTTTAAGCCTCTTGTACACGTTCTTGGACACTGGATTGATGTGGAGGTACTTCTCGAGGCTGGTCACCCTCTCCGCGATCGCGTCGGGAAGGTCGCATGGTACTGGGGCCTCCACTTTGGGTGCTGGTCGTGATATTTGGGGACCCCACTCGTTGGTAACTTTGTGAACTGGAAATAGGGTATAGGTATATAAACAAACAAAAACAAACGCTTTCACAACTATTAACCCTGCGGGGTAGTCAGAGGTTCAGTGTCTAGCTCTGCAATTGCGAAGGTAGTAATTCTATGGCCATCTCGAACCCACGTGTTAACCAGATAGTTAGTACTCAATGTGACAGGTTGTCAGCCATGTCGCCATTTACAAGCATTAACTATTACCTGTTCGACGAACAGTTGGTTTCCTCACGATGTTTTCCCTCACCGATTAATTCGATGCATTTCGTAGATGTGTTTTTATAACGAAAATGTACATAGAAATTCATTAAACTTCATTTCCATTGGTACATGCTCAAGCGGGATTTGAACCCTGTACCCAATGATGCAGAGTCAAGCCCCAAACAATTGAGCTACGTCGTATATAAACAACCAAAAACAAATCCTTTCACGACTATTAACCCTGCGAGGTAGTCAGAGGTTGAGTATCCAGCTCTGCAATTGCGGAGGTATTTATTCGATGACCCTTTTGAACCCATGTGTTGCCCAGTAAGTACTCAATGTGACAGGTGATAATAGACCTTATTTCTTGGTGGACACACTACCTCTGACCACCCTGAAAAGGTTGTGGGGTCGTGAATACATATATGTATGATTAAACATATACATATTTTCAGGTCACTTAGTTCTCTACGAGTTGTACAGAACCTTGAAGACATGATAATAATATCTATGTAGTATGTAAACTAGCTGCCGTTCTTCCTAGAACGTTGTAGAAGGGGACTAGGGAAAAATGGAATATAATGGGCGATAGGCTAGCAACCTCTCACAACAATACTTTTATTTTCATATATCAACACAACCCTTAATATACATACGAAAAAGTGACCTAAAACATATTATTGTGTCTCCGAAGTTCTGTCCACATAGAAATGAATTAAAGACGTGAATATATATGTATATACTTACTCTTGAGATGCCCTTTGGAATCGTTTCGTTTGACGAATACGGTGCGCGCTCTCGCACAAGTTTCGCTGTCCTCCTCTGCTTTCCCTTTGGACGCTATGAAGTCGTGAATGTTGCTTATGTTCACCTGAAGTCATAGAAAATATAATAATAAAATTAGGAGATTATAACACCAATTGAACTGGCCCCTTGGTAAGTACATTTAAGACTTGTGTTAAGGGTACTAGTCAACGTATATTTAAGAAATATACACATATTATATAGATAAATACATATGTATATAGCATATATAATCAACGACCAGACTGGAAAGCAGTAGAAAAGCGTAGTTCTTAACTCTGCTTCCACCGGGAATCGAACCCGGAACCTCACGATTAGCATTCAGGCAGCTAATATATATTATATATATTCATTCAAGTCCTTTAATATACTACCTACCTATCACGTTTGGTGCTGTCTATCTGGTGAAACGCAGGCTTTGAGTGGCTCATACTTAATACGCCTTCGAAATTCCGTCAATATAAAAATGGATACACAAGTCGTGAAGCGTATGTATTGATGTCATGTCCTTCAATTCCTTCCGGAGTGGACAGAACCTCAGAGATAATATATCACCACGGTCATTTTTTAGCATGGATATTGGGGTGTATATAACGTCAATATATAAAACAGTGGTTCCATTTTCGATTCACTCAGACTCCGACATGCCGGGAAGAAAAGCACCTAGTTAGACGAGCACACATTAATGCTTATACCCAAAAGGGTAGACAGACATCACGGGCACACTCTGACCTGTTCCCTCTTCATCTGCATGAAGTTCTGGATCCTCCTCTGCAACTCCTCGCCGGAGACGTTGATCTGCACCAGGGTCTGTTCCACCTGGGGCTCCATCATCACGCTTCTCTCCAGTTGTGGGCCTGCAGAAGTTATGGGTTCGTAAAGTGTTGCAGTGTATTCGAGCATATAGTTGACATAAAAATTAAAACTGGCGCCACTATGCATTGTCATGGCCACTTTACGTTCGCGTGCTTCGAAATGAAAAATATTGTCTTTTGTTCTTATACAGGTAAACCTTATAAAAAGTTACTGGGACTGCACTTTTAGCGCTAACTGTACATCATGGGTTTGTAAATAATACTTATATACTATACTATCATAGGTATAGTGGTATAGTGGTGGTGGTAGGTAGTGGTAGGTATAGTGGTTTCGCCAAATATTTAGAAAACACAGGTTCTGGGTTCGATTTCCCGAAGAAATACTCAACAGAAATTGAATTTCTGCGTTTCTATAAACTTGAAGTTTCCTACCGTTTCAATAAATAAGTTTCATTTGTAACCGAATCTTTTGGACAATAAGCTAGCAACCTGTCATCATTGTGTTTCAATGTGTTACCGAGAAAAAACATTGTGTAAGATCGATTCACCCAAAAATATGAAAGGACAAAAGTAAGTATATATGTATGTGAGAAAAGCCCAAAGGTTGAAAAAGTATTACCCCATGTCTCTTCATTTCATAAGTGCTCTAAAGAAAAACAAGATAAGTACATATACCTAAATATGGGAACATTATTTCTTATCAGTAACTTCGAATTGATGTTCCATGTATTTCGTCATATGGCGTCATCGTTCAGTTAATTTAAACGTGGGTTCTGCACATTTTTTTAATATTTAACCATTTGAAGCACAACTATGATCTAAGGGATGGACAGAACAAAATAATGTATGCGTATGTATATAATCAATAGTAATATTTGGCTAATATTTAAATAAACATCAAAACATTAAAAAGCGCGCTTAAAATTTAGATCAAAATAATACAGTCCCAACACAAACTTAACCATTGTTGTTTAGCTATATTTTTGGTGTACCTTTCAGTATGTCTGTCTAGTATTTAATTATTTTTCTAAATATTTGTTGCATTTAAACTATTGTAAGCGTAAAAAACATCAAGATATTTTAGGTCATATAAAAAATCTTGAACTCTCGAAACAAGATCTGTCACGTTGGTTGGTGACTATATGGTGAAAAGTAAGTGTAGCTACATTATTTATCTATTTTATATTATAATATTAATATCGTTAGTCCCTGCCTAACCCATTAGGGATGTAGAGGAGTGAATCTATGTATATTATTATTAATATAATATAATTATTATTATAATTAATTACATAATATATGTACATCTTATAATATATAATATAGATGGACTAGGAAAGGAAAACTTTCGTGATTATTTCGTATATTTATTACTAAAATTTGCTTACCTACCCCTAAATTCAATAAAACCGATTTCTCAAGAAGATAGTTTCTTATCATATACCTATCTAAATAATGTTACGACCACAGATAATACTACTCGTAGGTTACTACCAAATGCATGCTTGTTATTTATTTACAAAAATTATCTACTACTAGAGAAAAGAGTTCACTAATACGTTTTTATATACATTCGTACTCGTTCACGACCATTAACCCTTACGGGGTAGTCAGTTCAGGTGTCCATCTCCGCAATTGCGCAGGTAGTAATTCTATGGCCACCTCGAACACACGTGTTAACCAGATTTTTAGTACTCAATGTGACAGGTGGTCAGCCATGTCGCCATTTACAAGCACTAACTATTACCTGTTGTGGGAACAGGTAGGTTTCCTCACGATGTTTTTCCCCCACCGTAGTATTCGACGCATTTCGTAAATGTATTTTTATTACGAAAATGTACATAGACATTCATTAAACTTAATTTCCATTGGTAAATGCTCAAGTGGGATTTGAACCCTGTACCCTCGATACAGAGTCAAGCTCCTAACAATTGAGCTACGTCGAATTTTGTATACATGCATATTGTACTTTAGTAGTAGTGTTATACTTTAATATAGACATATGACTGTACTATACTGTATTGGTCTTTAGTTTAGACATACCGGGGCAAAAGGCCGCTAGTTAAGTTTTATTCACATGTAAGAGAGGTATTATTATAGTTTTAAGAGATTCGCGATTTATACTCATGATTAATAACTAACGGGACTTATCGCGTAACGTAAAAGGTACCAATGAGGGCTGTCAGAGAAGAATCTGACAGGGCGCTGCGGTGGAGACGAAGAAATATGTCAGTCTGCCCGTAAATGGCTGCTGCAACGTAGCCGAAACGTCGGGTTTATAAAGGTAACTTTATTATATAAAACCTTACGCGATAAGTCCCGTTAGTTATTAATCACTAGGTATTATGTTGAGTTATTGAGTGAATTTTGATTAAAAGCCACCGTAAGAAAATACTCTTATGTATTTGTAAAATACATATGTTAAAAATGACGAAATGGTTTTTGGTATATTTCTTTTGATCCTTTTAAGAAATAGGGATTACGTAAGTAAGTTTGATCACTTTTAGAATATATCTTTTGTTAGTCTTATTTGTCATAATTATAAATCGAATGTTATTATATGTTATGGCATAGCAACCCCAATATGCTAATAAGTGACAAAGGAGATGTATTCATGTTTTCAAGGTTCTGTCCACCCCGAGAGGGATTAAAGGACGTGAATGTATATGTATGTATAAATCGAATGTTCGTATATTACTACGCATTTATGAAACTCACTATACATTACGTCTAGGATAACGAATTCAATAAATGTATGTATGTATATGTGTACATAGAATAATTATAATAAAATAAGCATTATTCAAACAAAACTAATTTATTTACTTATACTAGATAAATCTTGCATAACATTATAACATGCATACATCAGTAAAAACCATTTATCACCACCAAAAACAAATAAATTCACTACATAAATTATTTAACAAACTATAAATTACTTTTGTAATTACATAAATTAATTACCTACTAAGCAAACGAATTAAAATGTACATTTAAGATTATAAAATATAGAAAATAAGTTACAATATATTAGGCACTTTTCGTTATTATATAGAAAATATGTTTTTATACATACATACAATTTTTATTATAAAATCTTATAAACATACATATACTCAATGCTTTATATCTCTTTCGGATGGACAGAATTTTAGACACTTAATCTCTTCGGTAACCTTTCAGCACTTTCAGTATCAGGGTTACATACGCAAATTTACGTCTTTTAATCCCTTTTGGGATGGACAGATCCTCGCAGATATAATATCAACTAGGTACTATTATTTTTATATATATTTTATATAGGTTAATCATCACCTTATAGGTGTAATACCATAGTCTCTTAGTAACTTCTTTCAATAAAACTCGACAAGACTGTCATATCAATTGTATGCTTATAGTATTTTATTTAGAGTCTAGGCATGGAAAATTAGGATATTTAGTTCAAATTATTTCATAACTACGAGTATTATAAAACGCAAAAGGTACTCAAACTTCTGACTACCCTACAAGATATAAAAGTCGTGTAGTATACATATCACGATAGAAACGGTCTACCAATAATAACAAGGTTGTTTTCCATCATATAATATCTTCTTTATGAGGCGTAACTAATCGTGCAATTTGCAATAGTGCATTACTCAATCTTCTTCTTCTCAATCGTTACGCTCTTATCAGAGCGGTCGTGGTCTTCATGACGTGGCATCTTGAGCAGCCGACATGGTTCGCCGCACAACCTCCCGCCACCTCTGCCTGTTGGCCGTCATGCGGGTGCATTCGTGTACCGGGGCACAAACGGCAGCCTTGATCTGGTCTGTCCAGCGCATCGACGACCTACCACGAGGTTACTCAATATACTCGTTAATATGTTGCACTGAGTATAATATAAACATAATATGTACATACACACACGTTACGCCCGTTTTCCTGTAGAGGGCTAGGCAGAGGTAGGCGAATCCCCATTTGTTCCGATCCTGACAAACCACTTTCGCTTCCTTGACATTCATACACCTCCTCATATACACTCGGTGGTTACAGGTACTTCTAACGTCATCCATTTCAATATGGCGTCTATCTGACTGTCATATGTCGCCCTACGTAACCGCCCTTCAACTCCGTGTTCTCTCCATACCCCTCTACAGGGAATCAGGCGTGATGTGTATGTTTGTATGTTCCTAACCGTAAAATTGATTTGTTTCGCAAATTGCAAAAATGTACATTACTTTTAGAGTTAATATTTTAATGAAAACTTATTATCTGTGAATCGAAGATATGTATATACATACGAGTATGTACCTACGAACTAAGAGCACTGCAATTTTAAGTTATATGCCAAACTACACTGTGGCAAGATAGTTAAGTATCAATTAAATACGAAAAATCATTTACTTGTTTATCTACGGTTTTGAAAAATACCGACGAACTATGTAATATACAATAAATATTATGTATTTATTATCAACTGCATAGAAACATAGACAAAAAGTAACTATGTTTTTTCATACAGCTCACGACATTGATGATTTACTATTCATCATGACTTGCTATACCCGCACCCTGTTTTACCTTGATTACAAACATATCTATAATCGCCGCGTGTGTATGCAACGGTGTATGGAGGTCAATGTAGCGAAAGTTATTTTTCATACACATATATTGACCCCTCTATGTACCGAACGGGATAGGCAGAGACTATCGATCGCCACCTAGAACGATCCTGACAAATCTCTCTTGCTTCATTCACACCTATTGACCTTTTCATACATGCTCTTCTGTTCTTCACACTATGTAAAACTAGATATAACAGGGATCCGTGATAACTAGAAACATAACATAATCTTTCAGACGTCCCCTGCTAGGTGGACCGATGTCCTGAAGGTCGCTGGTAGTGGATGGCTGAGGACCACGAGTTATCGTGTTTAAGGTACCCTTGGGAAGGCCTATGTCTACCAGTAGACTTCAATAGGCTAATTAATAATCCTTTCTTTGGACTGAAAGACCTTGATTGTTTATTACTTGTAGTATAGAGTGAGTGATGTATTAAGAAACATACTTTTTGAGTAAAAACACCCAACATGACAGATGATAGACCTTGTCAATCAATATCTATAGATATTGATTATTATCTATTCCGAGAAATCGGTAAATTTCCCCACGATGTTTACTCCAAGCGAATAGTTCGGGCATTTCCAATTTAATTGCTTAAAGGAAATGGAACATACGTATATAGAGATGCAGAAAATACCTTTAATGCATGAAGAATAGAGATCGAACCTAGAACATACTGTTTTCAAATCTTAAATGTATGTTAGCTACACTATTCGTTTGTATATCTAGAACGTAATATTAAAAATATTAATCTTTTAGGTAATATACTTTAAGTTTTAACCAATCAATAAATTAATAATAAGATTTCTGATCTGGGCTTGTTATTATTGTAAATAGCTGCCTTCTATTTGAGCAGATAATATATTATTGTTCCGCTAAATTACTCTTACTGCGTATTATCATCAATATCACCAAATATTTCACATCCTTGTACCCAACTTCTAAATGTGACGAATTTCTAATATAGATATATCCATTAGGATTTATAAATGTGTCTCAAACGAACAGGGTAGGCAACCAACCTACATTAAACCCAAGTAAAACACCATTCAAACGTACTTTTAAATAATAAAACTATGTATAACAAATTAACCTATACTTTCAATCCTTAAAACTTGGCTTCAACGATTTCTACCCTGAGCTCTTAGACAAGTGGAAAAACTCTAAGATAATGAATATTTATTATGTTGTCATCGTGATAAGATTTTTTTTAATTGTGTGTATAAAAGTTTATCTTTAAATCACTAATTATAGTCATTACGATTCATAATGTGTGGGATTCGTTTAAAAAGATCGTGTGACGTAAATCAATCCCTTACATTTAAATTTATATCATCTTATCGTTTTGCCACTAATCTACAAGGGCCTTACTCCTCTAATGCATTGTAGGCACAATATTACTTCTATTATATATTCTATTCTACTACTATTGTAGGCATAATATGAGCCAAAGTGTCAAATAACCACTGAAGTATTACTGTCGATCGATCGAATCGATACTGAAGTAATATTGTGCCTACAATACGACGCTATCTTGAAAAAAGGTGACGTTAGGAGTACCTATAACCGCCGAGAGTGTATGAGAGGATGTAGAAATGTCAATGAAGCGAAAGTGGTCAGTCAGGATCGGGACAAATGGGGATCCGTGATCTCTGCCTACCCCTCTACATGGAATCAGGCGTGATGTGTATTTATGTATGTACATTAGTGGAGTAAGGCCCCAGACTATCTAAATCTATTGATTAACTACCACATTAGCTCTCTTAGTAGCCCACGCACATTCCACGTTTTCCTTCCAAACCGCTTCATCGGTGGCATAGACCTCCTTCTTCCAAATAGGCACGGAGCTCTTCAGCCGGTCTATGCAATAGCCCACCGCTGCTAGGGACTCCTTGCGGTGGGGACTGCTGATGGCTATCACCACTGACGCCTCCCGTGTCGGCACTTGGCCTAACCTGGGGGTAAAAGGGGAGAATGTATGGTCATATTCTAATTGTTTATTTAAACGAGGATATTACGATTCTATACAGTGGTACTCGCACTAAGGCCTGTGCCGTGAATGCCACTCAATTGTGCTATGATAGATGTATATAATGTAATGGTTTTCATTCTTGATGTTTATTGTTATTGTTTGTGTGTTTAATGTAATTTGTGCAGTTGTGGTGCAGTGAATAAAGTATTTTCTTTCTTTCTTTCTTTTCTTTTTTATTTATTTTTACATAATTCCTCAATATTTATGCTAAAATGTGGCCTAGGGAAAACCATAGCGAACTACATATTCTGTTTACCTTAGGTATTGTTTATACCATGGCATAGTATGTCTTTCACATTGTTTTCTGGCTATTGAGTAAAACGTTAATAAGTTTACGTAAATGCAAATAAATAGAGCTCGCAAAATACATATTGTTATTTACACTTGAAAATATCTATTCTAAATAGATACATATTGATAAGATTCGGCCTTCACATGATAACAGAGAGTAGTCTTAGAACAAACTCACTATCAGTTCATTAATGTGACTGATAACACATTAGGAACACGAAACTTAAAATAGTTTTCCTGATAGTACGCGAAATTAGGGTAGTTATTTTCTATGACCGTATGACGCAAAAGTTCTATCAGATAGCCTTCTATGAGATATGTATGTAAATGGATTTCTTCACGATGTTTTAAATCACCAAAACCAACTTCACGTAAATTCCTGGGACCAAAGTCTTTAAATACGATATAGTGCAATCGTAGTTCAATATCAATTCAGTATGAACTTGGTAGTAGATTAACAAAAGGGTTAGAGTTCGCATAAAGCATTAGTGAATTTGGATGGGTGGTAGCTCATTTATATACTGCACACACCCGAAATCACTACATAGTATAAAACAAAGTCGCTTTCTCTGTCCCAATGTCCCTTTGTATGCTTAAATCTTTGAAACTACGCAACGGATTTTGATGCGGTTTTTTTTAATAGATAGAGTGATTCCAGAGGAAAGTTTATATGTATAATAATATTCATTAAATAGCCAGAAGTGCGAAGCCGGAGCGGTTCGCTAGTTGCTTAATAATTAATGAACAAAAATTAAATATACCTCTTGCATAAGATAAGTACGTTTATAAAAGTTATAAATTAAAGACTTGCAAATATATGTCTAGTCAGTGTCGAGCAATTAATTTCTTTCACGTAGCTAATGTAAACATGTTAATACCATCTTCTTTACATTTAAGTAAATGCCAGATACTGTGTTATACACTTGATGTATGAATCTTTTTGATAATTACAATATATGAGGAGTGAAAGAATGCTAACTAGCAACTTTTCTTTCTAGTATGGAGACTAGAGATGTATGATATTGGCTAATCTAATCAATAATGATTAATAACTAACGGGACTTACCGCGTAAGTTGTTATTAATAAAGTTACCTTTATTAACCCGACGTTTCGGCTACGTTGCAGCAGCCTTGGACACGGGCAGACTAGTCTGTTTAGTAGACTAGTAGTATAAGTCCCGTTAGTTATAAATTATACTCATGGTTCGCGAATCTCTTAAAACTATAAGCTAATCAATAGATTCCATGAGTCTATCTGTTGGGTATCTAATCTGGGTAAACGGTCTATCTATCTAACACAGCTTGGCATATACTTTTGATGGGAGTTATATGTATATATTTGGTTATGCCTACCCCAATATAAAACTGTACGTGAGCGTAAGTCAGAGATAAAATATCAATAAATTTATGCTACTCCAAATTATGATGACAAAAAAGACAAACGCGCTCAAGACCATTAACCCTTGCGGGGTATTCAGAGGTTAAAGTGTCAATCTCCGCAATTGCGAAGTTAGTAATTTTATGGCCACGTTGAACTCACGTGTTGACCAGATAGTCAGTACTCAATGTGACAGGTGGTAAGCCATGTCGCCATTTACAAGCACTAACTATTACCTGCTCGGGGAACAGGTAGGTTTCCCCACGATGTTTTCCCTTACCATAGTACTCGACGCATTTCGTAAATGTATTTTTTTACATACATATTTGTATTAACTAGTTATTATTTTATTGCTTGTTTTTAGATAACTTTGTCTTTATACGAATAAATTGCGTCATATAGTTAAATGAATAACAGATAGTTTTTTGCCCTTTAACACTTCATGATAACTGTGACCCCATCTTCGAGTTTGTTTATTTTGTTACACATACATTGCTCCCAAATTTATCATTCATCATTTTATTCATTGTATGGAAGCAAAATGGAGGGGAAATCATCTGATAATTATGATATTTACATTACTTAAATGGGCATAATTAATAAAGGTTTTTTATTATTATTTAATCTGCTTATTCTTTGGGACTAATAGCTTAACTGCCTATAATGAATGTTGTCTATATAAAGGATTATGCAAGTTAATGTCTGTTCCAGAAGGATAGTGGTATGATACTAAATTGTCATAGGGATGAAGATATATCTTGTCTACTATATTTACAATACCTGATTTTGACACTAATATTGTAATAGGTTATGGACCCTCAGATCCTACTTTTACTAGACTAACTACAATGTTTTCCTAGATGGTGAGTAGCCAATATGACTTAGTAGAGACTCTATTAACATATCGTCTTTGTGCCTGGAAAAACCGATAATATTATTTTAAGAAAAACTTTTTCACTATGTAAGCTTCCCTAGCTACGCCCGTCATGCCTGTAAAACCCGTTTTGAGATATCACAAAAGAATACGAACATAGCTTTATCCGCTATGTATCGTTCAAACGAAAATCTACGTTCTAAAATACGTAACAAACAGTTTTTTGTCTTGTATCAAAAGCTACGACTTTGTCTTTATCGGTTCTTCCAGACACAACGACGATATACAGGTACAACAAGGTTTTTTTTACTGACAATATATGTAGAACAAAACTGACCTATGGTATATAGCAATCCCATGCACTTGTTGCCATTGCTCTCGTATTGCATTGCAGATATCCTTCATGGCTTTCAGAGCCATTGGCTCATAAGCCTCATACTCAAGTCTTAATACCTGTGTAAATAAAAAGTTAGAGTTAGTCTAAGACAAGATAAGGTTGTTATATTGAAGTGAATCTTATGATTATTTGTTTAAATTTTTAAGTGTATTTCCGAGTTACTTTTAGATAAATCTATTGGAGTCAAAAGGACATTAAATTTTTATGGTTTTATACAATGTGTCCCACAGTAATTGGGATTTAAATAGAATGCTAGCTGCCTTCTCACATTTTTTTATCCCTTTTGGGATGTACAGAAACTCTAAGTTATTTAGCATAAGTTTAAAATAGTTATAATACGAATTTAATTAGAATAGGAGTAATTAAAAAATATAAAAATACCTTTTTTCCTTCAAAATTATCCCTAGTGGTGCCTACAAATAAAGAGACCGCTCCACAGCTATCATCAGTAACTAAATCACTAATCTCCTCAACACTCAGTTTGTCTATAGTTAGCTTTAGATGATCCATTTTGAAATTTCACAATAAAGTTCACAAACAAGAAGTTTATAATTAAAAAGGATTTGCACTATGTCTTAGCCACCACTTAAAGGTGGAATAACAGCAATTCTATCAGATTCTAGAAGTTCTATATCAATATCTGCATCACAAACATCCTCGTTCTTAGCCAGAAGTATGTTGTTCCTAATTGAACTTAAATTGAACTTTTCAACAATTATATTCTGGAGAGTTTTGTAATTAATCTTCTGTGGGACTTGAATTGAAGCTTCCCTTTTGCCAGCCAAGTCTTTGGATTTAGCGAAAAACAATACTTTCACTGTGATTTCATGCCCTATTTCCATTATTTCATTCTGAAACAAAAATACATTTTATATTAATAAGATATCAGTTAGTTATGAAGGTACATCATACTGTGAATAAAAATTACTAACATAAGAAATAAATTGAATTGAATTTAATTTATATTAGTTATTACTACTTTTTTAATAAACTTTATTGATAATGCAACTTATAAAAACGGATAAAACTAACCTATAATTAGAGCTACGTTAATTATAAATTTAGTATTAGTGACAGACGCTTACGACGTGAAAATGGCAATTTTATATCACGCAATTTAGCAACCTGTTCGTTTGACTGTTTTCTAGCAACTGATCGTTGCGGATCATATCACAAATTATGAAATAATGTTCAATCTACCTTGAAGAGCCGGTGCTACTTTTTGTAGCTTACAATGTATGAAACTTTCCAAACTATTACTTAATTTATGTGAATGTAAACTTAACGGAAGGTAAGTTCAATCATCTGACTACTACACTGATTAATAATGCTTAATTAATCTAAGTTTGTATTATCATTGATTGATCTAAACCCGAGTCGTAAACATGACTTTGTAAATACAAAAAAGTGTCTGGAATGTCACATAACTGTCAAACTAAGTAACAAGCACACTAACGGGTCTAACGGTAATAAATAGAAAGCAAAACTTAGAGTACCCGCCACATAAGGTGGCAGTTGGAGGCGTCGCCACAGTCGCGTAATCCAGTGTTGCCAGTAAACACGCCAAAACTAGCACTCACTGTGCCATACGGCTCGATACATTATATTGAGGATTTCTTTGTAACGATCTTTGGTTGCAGACCTATAAACTCAAATAAAACAAATTAATATACCAAAGTCAAAAGTTAAAATATTTTTATTCAAAATAGGCCCTATCATAAGCTCTCTTTGAAAGTTATTTTATGATCTAAGTACAAATTAAAAAAACTATATATTGACAAAAGGAATATATATGAGTGAAGTGGAAGGGCGGTTACGTAGGGGCCGGCCTAATAAGACATATATGTAACAGTCAGATAGACGCTATATTGAAAAAAGGTGACGTTAGGAGTACCTATAACCGCCGAGAGTGTATTAGAGAATGTATGAATGTCAATGAAGCGAAAGTGGTCTGTCAGGATCGGGACAAATGGGGATCCGTGATCTCTGCCTACCCCTCTACAGGGAATCAGGCGTGATGTGTATGTATGTATGTAAAAAAACTATTTCAAACATGGCACTGAGCATTGTCTTTACATATTTTTACCGAGGTTAGTTCACCAACCATTTCGGCTGCTCAAGATGCCACGTCATGAAGACCACGACCGCTCTGATAAGAGCGTAACGATTGAGAAGAAGAAGTTCAGCGGAGACCCTTGGAGAAGAACTAACAAGAAACTCCAGAAATCAATTGATTATAATCACCCTTAACAAACATAAAAATTACAAAGAGTGGGCAAAAAACACAACGCTGGTAATACTAAATTTACCTTTCATACAAAATAACACGCAATGGCGGAAACGTCAAATTTAGTTCCAAGTTTGGCTACTGCCACCTTATGTGGCGGGTACTCTAACCATCATATATTTTTTAGTCTTTTATTGAATTTAACAGTTTAAATTACTCCTTAAATTCTTGTGGTGGCTGTCAGTTTACTCAAACAGACTTACAAATGTAATGAGATGTATAGGTTTTGAAATGGTATTTTAAATATGAACTGTTCTAAGTTAGACTCATTTAACGTTTATATTAATGTACATTTATTTTAGCATGAATAATTGTTATTATAGTCAGAAAATTAAGGAATTGTTAAAGTGTAGTCTACCTTTACAGCACTTAATGTAAAAGTATCGTCTATACAGCGCTTGATATTTAACGTCAAATGACTTTGACATATAGTTGAATTGAAAGTTTAATTTTTCATCGATTTCAAACGGTTCGTCTTCGAATTTATCAGGAGCTTTTTGGCAAGATTCCCTATTCATCTGCGTTTGATTGTTACATAAAATGTACGTTGCACTCTCTCCGACACGAGGAAGATAAAAATAGAACATTTCTGTGAGTGGCGTTGGCATTGGTGCTTGAATACGTTTTGTTTTTATACGTCGACACACATAAACAATTCATGCATCAAACGAATTAGAAATCTACAAGTGAAATTGTGAATCCGTTTAACTGTAAACACTGACTTAATTCTCGTTGCATTGCCAACGTATTGCCGAGATAAGTGTTTAGTGCATAAGACTGTTAAGTGCGTATGCGCAGTGTTATTGTATCCTATGTTGTTGTGAGTAAATTTGTATAAAAATGGCTCAAGAAGTGGAGCCAATGGACGTAGATGTGACCAGTGAGTTTGACGATAAAGAAAATGCCTTTTTGCACGGCAACCTACTGCCTACAGAGGGCACTGAAGACCCAGAAGCATCTGGTATGAGTTTAAAACTGCGATACTCATTTACCCCTAATTCTTCACTGATGTCAAAGAGTTCCACGGCCAATTGCCTCGAGAATAAAACTGAGGACATCACAGCATCTACATTTGAAAATGCTAGCCTAACCCGATCTTTAAATGCTACTGTTACGCAAGGTGATCTCACTCTCAAGAATAATAAGTCATTGCCCCTCCAGACTATACCTACAAGGCCAAATGACCTCCCAGTTACAATTACCGGAATAGCAGAAGATGAGCTCTCTTCCCCTAGTTCCCACACAACACCTTGTCGTACACCAGAAGCTACAACTCCTGTTAAGGACCCAAAAGATGATTCTTCTCCCATCATGCGAGGACTGAAGAGTGTTTTCAACATGTTTCGTCCGTCTCAGAGTCCCATACCACCAGAAGAGCCAGTTAACAGTGAGAAAACTGTTGAAAATGTAGCCGAGGCGAATATAACTGTCTGTGGTTCACCAGCTGAAGCTATGTTGGCTTCAACTCCTATTTTGAAAGACAAAGAGAAGCCAGTTAAAGCACCGAGACAGAGCTTAGTCTTCAACGAGGATTTGGAACGAGAATTGGAATGGAAAGATGAAACAACAATATTGTTTAGCGAAGAGAAGATACCTATTCACAAGTTGTTCTTTTCTCAAACCAAAAGTTTTCAACAATACCAAAATGCAGGCAATGTGTCAGTTGAACCCATGGATATTTCTTACAACGATTCTGTTGTCAGTAACCAAACAATGACAGTGAATGCAAGTGTAAAGACAGATGCTACACTTGGCGCCGATTCAGATAAAGACGAGAGTGAGTTTGTGGACTGTGAGACGAGTTTTGATGGAAATGAATCATATGCTACCACATCTACAAGGTTATTAACCTCAGTTGCCAATGGAACGTTTGAAGTTGTGAATAACACTTTGAATAAAGAGAAACTAGATGAAGAAAAACGAATCGAAGACATTAAAACTGAACCAAAGAGCGAGCATGAATCTAATAATACTTATATACAAAATAATGTGGTATCTGAATTCAATAATACACTTTCCATCATAAATGATAGTGTAAATAAAGATATTTCTGCCGTTTCACTTGATAATAGTTCTGAGGACATCATGGTGGCCATAGATAGTCTACAAAAAGTTATAGATAGTGATGATAGCAACCTAATCACATCTAATTTGGATGTAACTAAAGATATTCCACCTACTATTGCGGAAACTGAACAAAAACCTGAAATAAATGATGCAGAAAAGCAAGATGACATTTGTACCGAAACAGTGTCACATTTGCATCTGTATGAGTTGACTACAGCACAACAACTTTTACATAAGAGTGAAATCCAAGCTTTAGAAAAGATTGAGACATCTGAACCAGTTTTGAGTGTAGAAGTCAAAGAAAAAGGAGGCAAAGCAATAATTGATTCAGATGTGGTAGAGAATAATGAAATCAAAAATGATGTAGCACCTGTAAATAGTGAGATTGTTACTGAAATTAAGCCTAATGAGTGTGCGAATATCATTAATGAATCTAGTGATCCAGTGGATAATAAAATTAATACAGTTGAATCTAATTTAGTAGCTGAAGAAACTAAAAATTCAGAAATAATATCTAATGAGATTAGCACTACTGCTCTTGAGTTCAATTCCTTGAAGCAAGAAAAGCCTAGTGATGAGATTAATGAACAATTGCCAGTTGATAATACAGTGAATCTTGAATCCACAAACCTACAAGAAGTGTGTGAGAATGTAGTTGTGAAGGAACCAAGTGAAATATGTGTAGAAAACAAAAGTATTGTAGAAATTGAAAACATTGAGGAAAAAAATATTACCACGGAAGTGTCGAAAGCAGCAGTTGATACAAATATAGTTATTGAGACAAAACAGAACTCTGATGAGGTTGTAGAATTAAGCGAAGAAATTAATATAAACCAAGATAGTACTGTTAATGAGACTGAAAAGTCAACTTATCAGAGTATTGATGACTTTACAGCTGAATTTCCAAGCAACGTTAATACATCTACTAATAATGATTTAGCTTTCAATAAAGACCAAGAATTAGAAACAGAGAATGTTGTCTCTAAAATTGAAAATGATGATCAAATCGAAGGAGCCACTAAAGAAAATATAAGTGATTTAAATAATCTAAACGTTTCTTCTAAAGAAGAGAGTCTAAACTCCACATTTGAAAAGGTATCAAATGAACTAGATAAATTGGAAACTCAAAATCTTAAAGAGACTGAAAAATATCAGGAAAAAGTAGTTACGGAAGAGGAAATAATAGTGTCAGAAAATGGCAGTCCTTTCCTTTCTTTCAATACTGAATCTCATACAGGAGATAATGATCTAGATAATGAATTTGTGCCGTTACCTGATATAATAGTGCCAAAAAAGGGCTATGATATGAATTTTGATGACATAGAAAATCCATTCGCAACGAAAACTAAGATCAGGATGTCGCCTACTCCTGGCGAGGATGGCGATAAAACTTTTGATACCCAAAAAAGAACTTCACCAGTTATAGGAAAACCAAAAAGGCCATCTTCAAAATTCAATCGTAAAACGAACGAAACCAATAAGAACTTGTCCAAGACTGAACTTGACAATGAGGAAGATAATAAAGGTACTCAGGAGTTTGAAAAAAGCTCTGCAACCTGTGACAAATCAAACTTAGAAACTCAAAAACAGAAGATGGATATTTCTTACGTATTAGACAAAAAGAATGAAGATATTCATACAGATGAGACTAATTTACAGGAAAAGTCCGTAGTTTATGACAAATCAAATTTAGAATCTCACAAGATGGATATTTCTTACGTGGTAGAAAATAGTACTGAACAAATTCATATAGATGAAACTAAGTTACAAGAATTAGAAAAGTACGTTGAACCTTTAGAAATAAGCACCCATACAATTGAGGATGAGACTCCTTTGCCTACGCCAAGATCCGACACAACGTACACGGAAGAATGTAAAGATACTTCAACTGATATGTCGGAGTACTTATCAGCGTCAAGTGCCAATAATTATGTCGCATCAGGAACAGTTCCCTTGGCTGATGAATTACAAAATTATGAGTCTTTTGAGATTCCACGTCAAACGTCCATCGAAAGGGCAGAAGCAGAAGTCGCCGATAGTTCCATGAGCTCAAATAATTCTAGGGATGGTGAAAAAGATACAACGGTTAGAGAAGTGCACACAGACACTGAAGACACTTTAGAGGGGCCCTTTATCCAGTCCGATCTTACGTCAAATGTGCCAGAATACGCACCGACAGATTTTCCTAAATGCGATGTGGATCTGTTTTCCGATTTGCAGAACGCTAACGAAAATGCCGACGGTGGCGAAATGTTCATAGACGCCGAAGCTTTCGAGTTCCTAATGAACCAAAACCAAACTACCGAAGTCTCCGACAGTGGGAAAGAAAGCTTGTTCCTCAAATTTGATCCTCTTTTTGCTAAAAGAGTGAACTCAGATGGAGTGGTGGAAGCGCTCGCCAGACTGAAGAAGAGGCAGAGCACGCCGAAGAAACTAGTCGATTTCCAAAACGCCTTGAGGTCTACCCCTACAAGTCAACAACCGACGTCATATTTAGATGCATCCATTGCTGAAGAAGTCCCCGACGATCTCAACCTCACCGTTACTCATAAACCAATGATGGCGGTCCCTCCGGCCGTGCAGCCAGAAGTGCCTATGGTGAACCGGACGCCCGCGCGGCCGAACAGGACCTCCATGAGTTTCACGTCTCCCGCTATAGCCGCCATTGACCGCCTGTTGTCTTTGAGTGCGAACAATTCCCACGCCTTCGACCTAGATGCGACAGTGACCCACATGCACAGCGAGGCGAGCGAGGCGAACTTGGCACTGGCGCAGCTGCAGCAAATGTTGGCACAGAAAGAGCTCGATGTGCAACTGATCAAAAGCGAAAATAACGAATTGAAGGACAGGTTTTCAGCGCTCGAATCTCAGCTGAAGATACTGGAAAACGAGAATGATCGCAGAGTCAAAACTATAAACGATTTATCCAGTAAACTGTCGCAACATGAGGAGCAAAATCGGGGAATGTCCGTCGTGGTTGAAGAGTACGAAAAGACGATAGCCGTGTTGATAGCGGGCATCGAAGAGGATAAGAAGAAACACGCTGAGGAAAGAGATCAACTTGTCAAGGAGAGGGACGAACAGACCAGCCACTTGGCCAGCATGGAGGTGGCCTTCAGCGACCTTCACAGCAAGTACGAGAAGAGCAAGCAGGTGATATTCGCATGCCGAGCCAAGGAGGAAACCTACAAGAAAAACCTGCAACAGTTCGAGGACAATCTCGCTAAAATGCAGAACAATTACGAGCAACTAAAACAGCACGCGACAACGAAACTCAACCAGACTAATGTGGAGTTGGAAAAGATTAATAAGGCTCATGAATCGGAGGTCCTGAAGCTCACCGCCATGATTAAGAGGAAGGACCTGCACATCAGCTCGCTGGAGGAGACGTTGGCCCAGAAGACCAAGGCCAACGAAGAGTTGACGGCTATTTGCGACGAGCTCATCAATAAAGTGGGTTGATCCAAACTGGGATTTGGGTGACCCATTTTGCGAAACCGATGTGCGAGAGATCGGCGATTCGGAGTATACTTCGTTCGGAATAAACTGGATTGTAAACTACGTACATCAAGACTGTTAAATTGTGATTTTACATTGTTTTACGTTTTATTTTATTGCGTGCGTAGGTTAGTGTGTCTAAAGGATATATTTTTAAATATTTCCATTTCGTCAAGTCAGACATTTTGTATTCAAAGTAAACTAAATGTCATTTTTTAGTTTAACTTGTGCCCTATATAATTTCATTAAGTCACAATACGTACACAATTTTCTTTCACGAATAACTTAATTTTATGTCAACTTTGATGAGATTTGCAAAACATGAACTAAATATATAAAGTTTGTATTCAGTTGGCTTTAGGAAATGAAGTCATTGCTCGATTACATCGTAAATTGAAGCAATTTATGAATAAAGATTACCGAATCTTCTTTAATAATCAAGGTTGGGTTAGCCACGTGAACAAATAACTAGTTTCTTTTGTAATAAGTATTGGTTGGATAAGAAATTAAACCGGAACATAATATGTTGAAAATATCGAAATGCAATATCTTATTTATATATTGGGAATTAAATCTGGATAAGCCGCTATAAATCAGTCCATAAAGACGTAAAACTAGGTTACCCAAAGACCTAGGTAAAGATCGATCTAAAATGCAAACAGTTTAATTAATATAAGACAGAAATTACCTAAAATTACTATTGTTTTAATCTTATTTTAATTGATTATGGTATAACATTAGCAATATATGTAGATTTAAACGTAAAATTATGTTTGCTAAGTTGAAAGCGTTTGCCTAAACTTGGAATGGAAAATGATGTTTTATGCTCATAAAATATGTATACTCGTAGAAATATATGTCCAGGATTTGATCGTGTAAAATAAATATTGATTATTAATTTGTTTGTAAAATAGACGCTTACTAGATTTAAATAAACTTTGTATTTTATATTATATGGTTGTCTTTTTTACCTAACAGGATTCAACCCTATTAGGATTTTCATAAATAATATTCATACACATCACGGATCCCCTGTCCCGATCTGACAAATCACTTTCGCTTCATTAACACTTATACACCTCCTCATACACACTCGGCGGTTAGAGATATATGTATTATTACAATATTAATAAGATATAGATAACGAACTTAGTACCTACACCATTACATCGATTAAACAAGCTTTTACTAAGTACATTGAAGACTTGTGAAAAGTTTTTCACACTCATAAGCCAAATGGTAACGGCATTATTCAGAGCGTTAGCTTGTTTCAAAAAGGAGGTCATATCATGATGCCATGTAGTCCCGGTCGGATCTATAAATAGTATCGTAGTATATGCATTTGTCACAATACCGTACCACGCTAAGATATCTCCATTCCGAAGGGAAATGAGCGCGAAATACCCAGATTCAGCATTCCCATTTCGCCGCCAAAAGACGCGCCATTCCACGCGCGTTGCCATGACAACCAACCATAAACACTGTCAGACATTTTCCCCGCAAAAGCAAATAGTTGTTGTCGCGGTCACAGATTTAAGTAAATGTCTGCTTGAAATGTATGATGAGACCATCCCGGTGCTGAATGCCAGGGAGATAGACAGTCCACCGGATTCGGAAGACGAAAAAAAGGTTAAAGGCGCCATGTCGAAATTCGCGCCACCAACTCGACATACTGTGATGAGTGATTTTCATACCAGTGACAGTGATACGGACCCTGAACCGTTTATGCCTACGCGTAGAGAGGATCCTTTGGTAAGTGCTTAAGCAATTTATATAATAAGTACTCGTCTATTATTATTAACTAGTGACCCGTTACGGCTTCGCACGGGTATAAAATATATTATACCTTCCTCCACTATTTAATGGAAGTTATTATAAATATAAACCTTCCTCATGAATCACTCTATCTATTAAAAAAAACCGCATCAAAATCCGTTGCGTAGTTTCAAAGATTTAAGCGTACAAAGGGACATAGGGACAGAGAAAGCGACTTTGTTTTATACTAGAGTACCCGCCACATAAGGTGGCAGTTGGAGGCGTCGCCACAGTCGCGTAATCCAGTGTTGCCAGTAAACACGCCAAAACTAGCACTCACTGTGCCATACGGCTCGATACATTATATTGAGGTTTCATTTGTAACGATCTTTGGTTGCAGAGCTATAAACTCAAATAAAACAAATTAATATACCAAAGTCAAAAGTCAAAATATTTTTATTCAAAATAGGCCCTATCATAAGCTCTCTTTGAAAGTTATTTTATGATCTAAGTACAAATAAAAAAAACTATATATTGACAAAAGGAATATATATGAGTGAAGTGGAAGGGCGGTTACGTAGGGGCCGACCTAATAAGACATATATGTAACAGTCAGATAGACGCTATATTGAAAAAAGGTGACGTTAGGAGTACCTATAACCGCCGAGAGTGTATTAGAGAATGTATGAATGTCAATGAAGCGAAAGTGGTCTGTCAGGATCGGGACAAATGGGGATCCGTGATCTCTGCCTACCCCTCTACAGGGAATCAGGCGTGATGTGTATGTATGTATGTAAAAAAACTATTTCAAACATGGCACTGAGCATTGTCTTTACATATTTTTACCGAGGTTAGTTCACCAACCATTTCGGCTGCTCAAGATGCCACGTCATGAAGACCACGACCGCTCTGATAAGAGCGTAACGATTGAGAAGAAGAAGTTCAGCGGAGACCCTTGGAGAAGAACTAACAAGAAACTCCAGAAATCAATTTATTATAATCACCCTTAACAAACATAAAAATTACAAAGAGTGGGCAAAAAACACAACGCTGGTAATACTAAATTTACCTTTCATACAAAATAACACGCAATGGCGGAAACGTCAAATTTAGTTCCAAGTTTGGCTACTGCCACCTTATGTGGCGGGTACTCTATGTATCTAGTGATTCATCCACTTAATAACCTCGGGCACAAAATTAAGGGTTCTACATCTATTAGGTCAAATCAATGCTTTTTTAAATGTAATTACACATTGATACATCACGCCGGTTCTGTCTAGGGTTAGATATACATCACACTGCTCTAAGTAAGAAAGATTCACGTCCTTTAATTCCTTTTGGAATGGACAGCACTTCGCAAAATAAATTAACTTTAGACATTTTTAGCATAACCTTGTGATTCTATCAATATCTTGCCTTCCATATAAAACATGTTTATGAATATTTCATCTAGGTGTAAGAAATAGTATTACATGTATTTTCTATTGCAGGTAAACCGTGATGCAGGTATTAATATCAAGAGTCCACCCATGGCGAAACGGTCAGAGGACAGTTTCGCCAAAATATCAGCCCGACAACCGTCTAATCAAATTGATACTTCAAACTCTGGTACGTATGAGTATATATTATACATACATAAACATAGATATTCACGTCCCTCAATCCCTTTACGGGTGGACAGACCCTCCTAGGTTTAATATCTCCTAGGTCACTTAGCATAAAATTTGGGCTTGTGATGTCATATGGAACATTGGTGATAGGGTGCTAGCCTATCGCCCGATTGATCCCATTTGCCCCTAGTCCCTTAGTCGCCTCCTACGACATCCCGGAAACTAGTTAGCGTTTGTAACGTCCCATGTTGCGGGACTTACTTATATATATTGTATTTTAATAATACTTGTTTTTCAAAACGTGTTAAAACATAACCATACTCCTATCCTTTTAGAGATGAGCAGAACTTCAAAGAGTATATATTATTATGTCTTTCTGAACTATCAGAGTTTTAATTGCATTAATATGTTTTTTTTATACCAGTTGCTAAGTTATAAGTATAAGTTTTAAGTATACACTTCAATAGATTCAATTCACCTGCGTCTCTTATTTGCTTCGTAATTCTGTTGACGGACATACAGCTGCCAAATCTATTGAGCAATGTGACATACATCGTAACGTCAAAGTGACCAAGATGATATTTTATGTTACCGAATAATACAATCATAAAATACAAGGACAGCACCATATCAATATACATACTACTATATTGTAAAGAATGATAACTAGCTGCTTTTCATTCAATGTAATAGAAAGCGAATAAGGTAGTAGTGGTCAATAGAATCTTTTAAATAATGTAATGTAAGTATGTAATATTCGATACCAGTGCGCCGAACTGGTACATACTACTAAATCTGACCGATATAATATAATTCATATATTTTTGACTTTAAATAAGTGGTATTTATGTATGATCCTTATATTGAATTATTCTAATTGCATTTTGATATCATATCTCCAAAATATGTCCACCCTAAGGCTTAGCACGCACTGCTGAAACCGCAAAAAATATAACACATAGGTTTCTATACAAGTGCACGCATTAGCGCGTTTTCCAGCTGACTGATTTAAAAAACGCAACATGTTACATTTTCATCGCGTGTTTTTTATCAGCTATTTTTGTGTGTCATAGTAATAGTATAAAGGCGCACGCACTGCGTTTAACCGCGCGCGGTTTTGTTTAGTCTCGACCCGGCGACGTTTTTTAGTTCTTAATTTTAAAATCATAGCTACAACACAAGCTGTTTGCCAAAAATCCATGGTGGTACTAAAATAAAAATCAGCAAAACGACAGCCGCAGTGCGTGTTCGTCCGCGGTTTGCCGTTTTCAGTCATCGAAAAACCGCGCGCGGTTAACCGCAGTGCGTGCTAAGCCTTAAAGCGACTTAGGGACGCTATTGTATATGTCCAAAATGTGTATGCAAATTCAAATACAATAATAAACGTTCATTTGTATGTATATTTCAGAATCCGACAGCAACGAAGACGTGTCTCGCCCCACCGGCACGCAGCCTCCCCTTAGCTTGGGCAAGCGACGCGCCGCCACTGGGTCCCTGGTGATCCCGGCCGAGGGTGGCTATGACCCTCAGGAGTTCGCAGACCTCAGGGTGCCTCCCGAGATGAGCGAAGTCTTTCAGTGTATTGGCAAGTAAGTGGGGTTGTGTTGTGTGGTTTTGAATAGTTGTAAGAGGTCACAATATGAGTAGTGGATTTGATTAGTAATAAATAGATGATTAAGATATTATGAACTATTTATGATAAGCTGTCTATGTAATTATAAGTGATTATCTGATTAATTTATTTAGTAGTTTGTAACGGTACTTGTGAAATGATTTGGTGGCACGGGATGGAAAACCATATCCAATGATCAGGAAAGTATTTATGTATTATGAAAATACTAGTTGAACACATGCATAGACGGTAATAAGGTAGCTGTTTGTATACCATTTTAATATAATGTTAAATAAACTCTCATCTCTCGGAAGTTCAAGTGTTTAATTCTTTTATTTTGTCTTAAGTTGTTACCTACCTATGTTATTTCTAAGCTCTCCCTTTTCCCAATTAAAACCTCTCCCTATCTTCAGATACACACCGCAGCGAGTGGACATAGAGTTTAAGCTACAGCCCTTCATCCCAGAATACGTGCCAGCGGTGGGCGATATTGACGCCTTCATCAAGCTCACCACCCCCCTCTGTGGGGCTCAAGGGGAAGCTTTACCTGATGCGGTGCTCGAGCATATTGATAACTTGGGTAACATGCGATTACATACATTGTAGGAGAAGAAAACGTCGTGAGAAAGCCTAGCTATTCGTCTGAATAGGAAATATTGCTTGTGAATGGTGACACGGTTTACCACTTAAAGTAGGAATTTAACACTTGATTGGGTAACGAAATATTACTTTAATTATCAATCGTGATTCGTCTCGTTTATGGATATAATAAAAACAGCAAAGCTATACGTGATCGATGTTAAAGCAAAAGCTTGGCTGATAGTGAACGTTTGTCCCTTAATCATTCCAAAAGGGTTCTATAATGGGATAGGCCAGCAATATGTCCAACTCCAATTTAAATTACGGTGAGGGAAAACATCGTGAGGAAACCTACCTATTCGCCGAAAAAGTAATAGTTAGTGCTTGTAAATGGCGACACGGCTTGCCTCCTGCTCCATTGAGTACTAACTATCTGGCCAACACGTGGGTTCGAGGTGGTCATAGAATTTTCACCTTCGCAATTGCGGAGATGGACACATGAACCTCTGACTACTCCGCACGGGTTAATTTTCATGAACGCGTTTGTCTTTTGTCCAATTCCAATTCTGTAAGTGACCTAAAACACATCTGAGATCCACCCCGAAAGGAATTAAAAGACATAAATATTTATATTGTTGTTGATCTCCAGGTCTAACCGTTCTGGACGAGCCGGCCGCCCAGCAGAGTGACTCGGCGCTGCTGCATCTGCAGCTGAGGGCTCGCTCCAAGACCAGCGCCACCAGCAACACTGTGGTGACCCTTCTTTTGTATACATAAATACAAACTCACGTGTATTGACATACATACATACAGATATTGGCGTTTCTACTTCCTTATTAGGATAGGCAAAGAGAGACAGAGATTCGCGTTGAAAGATTCTCATCTTTCTCCCATCAAATCTCTTGTTTGAATTACATTTTCTATGCATGCTTTTCTGTTAATACAACCTATTTCTGTCTAAATAATGTCTCCATTTTTATATGTTATATGCGTAGTCCTCGTCCAATCGTATAAATTGGTACACTATATAAAACCGGGTGTTGGTAATTGTTTGGCACTAAGGATTCGTATTCATCAGGATATTCTCAGCAGGGCATGTATGTACTCGTATAAATGCAATTGCTTTCCAATTTATTCCCGTTGGGAAAACATGTGAAACTTTTCGCAAGGGAAAACGATCAACAGACGTGATATGCATACATATTATATTAGGTATTTGTAATAAATAAAAAGGTATTATACGTTTACTCTTAGAGATAATAAAAATACAATTACGAAATGCGTCGAATTTTACGGTCAGGGAAAACATAGTGAGGAAACCTACGTGTTCCCCGAGCAGGTAATAGTTAGTACTTGTAAACGCGTTTGTATTTGTTTTTGTCTTAGAGATATTGAAAGTTCTGTGAGTTAATTCTTTTGAATTATTTTCAGTTGGCCAAGAAAGTAGAACACGCAGAGAAGAACACGAGAGCAATAGATAAATGGATTAAGGATGTTAGTGAACTTCATCTGTCCAAACCACCTCCAACAGTAAATTATACAGCGTAAGTATGTCAGTTAGTAAATGTTTCCGGCTCGAAGGACCAGTTTTGAGTCGGTAAATTGTAGTTGACTTTTTTGCCCAAAAACATTTTGTTTATAAGAAAAACTATACGAAGAATAAACTAATAGGCTATTTGACTGATTTTGAAAAATTGTTTCAAATTATTCGTTGGTATATGATTAATACACCACATGTATATTTCTGCAAATTTTGCAGTATTTTCCGTAAAATATTGAGTTAAAATTTAAATTACAATATTCGCGCTAAAAACGCTGTTTCTGTAATGGCGGACGCCATATGATCTGCGTGACGTCACAGGCAAGTAAACAGTAGTAGAAAACTGCAAATTTTAAGATGAATTGAAACAGGGCACTATCATCCTAGCTGACAGAGGCTTTAAACACCTTTAAATATAGTACAAGAAACGATGGGAATACGATAAAATCACAATACACAAAGTGCATAACAATAAACAATGTTTACTTACTTGTGACGTCACGCGAGGCGTAGCAAATCACAGAGCGTTCTCGTGAAGGAAGAAATTCAAAAAAATATATGAATTTATTATGTTTATTTTGCAAAATCAATAAATATTTTCGGATAAAATAGAGCTAAATATGGTTTTTTATATTATTATCTAATAGGATGACCACATTTAGTAACATATTTTTAATAGTGTCAAATAGCCTATTAGGCAATTAATTTAAATTCGTTACTTTTAACCGCCTGAGTCGGATTTATCCGACACAAAACCTCGTTAATTATTTACACAATTTGTATACATATTGCGATGTTTTAGCCTAAAATACATTGCTTTTTCGAAAGTTTATATATTCAACCTTTTATTTAATGTTATAATTCAGAAGTATACATTACATCTCTATTTTCGTAGGTATTTATCTTTCGATTAAATGTACCGGGCGCTGGGGGCACGCCAACTGATAAAAGTTGTTGTTGTTAAAAGGTTAAGCATGTATATTATGGTTACATTACACCATACGACTAAGGTCCACGTAATCACGAGATCAACAAATATGGAAAACAAAATTTTTCTCTATGTTTTTCAGAAAGATGCCCGACATAGATTCTTTGATGGAAGAGTGGCCAGAATCTCTGGAAGAGACTTTAAACGAGGTTGGCTTCCCACCGGCAAACACAGATTGTTCATTGACAGAATATGTGGATTTAGTCTGTGCGTTATTTGACATTCCGATACACGGTGACACTTTGAATGACAGGATACAGGCGTTGCATACTCTTTTTACTCTGTACTCTGCGGTTAAGGCGTCACAGATGTATGCGGATAGAGAGAAAGAGTCTGTGTAGATAGATTTAAATGAAGGTAGGGTAGAATAGTTAAATGTTATTAAATGATTATTTTATATGTATTAAATGTGTGTTTTCTTGTATCATGAGTTATGTATAAATTCGACGTAGCTCAGTTGTTTGGGGCTTGACTTTGTATCAAGGGTACAGGGTGCAAATCTCGCTTGAGCATGTACGAATGGAAATGAAGTTTAATGAATTTCTATGTACATTTTCGTTATAAAAATACATTTACAAAATGCGTCGAAAACTACGGTGAGGGAACCTACTTGTTCCCCGAACAGGTAATAGTTAGTGCTTGTAAATGGCGACATGGCTGACCACCTGTCAAATTGAGTACTGAAAATCTGGTAAACACGTGGGTTCGAGGTGGCCATAAAATTACTACCTTCGCAATTGCGGAGATGGACACCTGAACCTCTGATTACCCCGCAAGGGCTAATGGTCGTGAATGCGTTTGTCTTTTTTTAAGTATGTATAATAAACGTATTCATAGTAAATAAAAATAGTATTTATAGTAGATAATGTCAACATCATTGAATAAAATTAAACAAGTTTATTTTAATTAAATTATATTCAAAATTTTAACAAAATTCTGTAAAAAATAACTTTAAAGATTTTTACCTTAGGTTTACCTTATATAATTACAAATGTTTCGATTAACAGGTTATCCTAGACTAAATAACTTTTCAATTGGCACATTTATGGTAGCCACAACAATATACAAATGTCTCTATTATGATTTTTTAAAGTAAACTAATTGTTTACTTTTGTTGTTTGCTGAGACTTGCATGTATATATAACCACATTGTTTTCTTAGTTAATTGTAAAAGGCGACTAAGGGACCTAGGTTTCACACTACCAATATTTCCAAACTCCGTAATCCTCGAAGTTAAATACAAAAAGGTTTTTTCACCCATACCTACCTTAATGGGTGTGAGTGAAGCAGAGATTTGTCACCCATTCCAGATGGCGATCGATAGTCTCTGCCTATCCCGTTGGGGACGTAAAGGCTTTATATATGTATGTGTGAGTACGTTAATGTTTTAAATATACAGTGTTATTGAGAATTTCGAAGTTCGCCATTGTTTTCACGTACTCGATACCATAAGCGAGCCAGGGGGTACGGTGCCAGTACAGAATTTGGCCGTCTGAAATATGTGGTAGGGGTTTTCACAGACGCGGTGTTTGAATGTGTCGAACATCGGGTGTTCCAGCAGACGTGCGCAGGACAAGCGATTATCTGGATTAGTGTCTAGGCATTTCTGGAAAAATAGAAAATTATAGTTGATTATACATATATGTAGATGTTTATAAATTATTGTTTTGGCGGCTGTGTATGTATTTATGGAATGGGTACTAGCGGAAGATCTGCCTTGCAGCAGATGTTGTGGCGGTACCTTTTCAGAGCACGTTTTTTAATTCAAAACCCTAAGTAAGACAATTGGAAAACTATCATCATCAATCAGCCTATATTAGTCTATTGCTGGTCGTAGGCTTAACCAATGGTACGCCGCAACTAACGATCATTCGTGGTTCTCAACCACTACCAGCGTCATTCCTTAAGGTCTACGGTCCACCTGGCAGGAGGGAGTCTACGTTTGCCGAGGCGTGGCCTTCATTCGAGAATCACTATACTCCATTGGTTATCGGTTCTATGACAGACTTGGAAAACTATACCATATAGAAAACAAAGTTGAATCCAGACGTTAATGTGACTCAGGCGTTGAGACTATATTCTAGAACAAAAAGTTCGGGGTTCGATTCAACTTCTGCGCCGAATACAAACTTTGAGAACTTCCTTTTGGTATTGGTATGGTTGCCATTGAACGTGTGATACTAATTAGCGACTGTAAAGATAGTCACGTAAACCCCAAACTACCTGGTCATGAAATGTATTTTAAAGTCAATGAAATATGAAATTTGCCCTCTACATCTTAAACTCAAATAAAGTGAGACTCACCTGCAGGAAATGAATGTAAATGCTGTCCACATAGACAGGTGGCAGTCGCTGGTCTAGAGGCTGCTTTATTATAGGCTCAGGCAACGCTGTGTTCTAACGGAAGTTAAATTAATTTTAATAGTAAGTAATCATAAATGGCGTGAGAGAGATCTCTCAGGATGCGGCAGAAATGGGGATCCTTGTTTTCAGACTACAGGTATATGTATTGTAAGTACATACACTCAATAAACATTACGTCTGTCTTCTTACAAAGAGGAATATAGCCCTAATTAAACATAAATACGTATAATTACGCCGTTACTACCCTAAAGGGACAGGCCGAGACTATCAATCACCATCTCGAACTATACGCTCTTACATCGATTACTGAAACTATTCTTTTACCAAATATGAACTTAACTTTACCTGATACATGGAATTATTCATGAATATCTCCATTTGTCTGGGCGTGAGTGCCCCCAGTGTTCCTACGATGAGGTGCAGCTGATCGAGATCATTACGACCCGGCCACAGCGGCTGGCTAGACAGAAGTTCCGCGAACACGCAACCTGTAAAATAATAGGTTATGTTTACACGACATACATAGATACTTACATACATATATTCATACTTCCCCAACGGGTTAGGCAGAGACTATCGATTGCCACCTGGAACGATCCTGACAAATCTCTTAGCTTCACTCACAGCCATTAACCTGCTCAAACATATTCTTCTGTTTTTCAAACTACGTACTCTCGTACGCACATAGATATTCACGTCCTTTAATCCCTTTCGGTGTGGACTGAACGTTGGAGATATGAAAACATCTCCGTGGTCATCTAATAACATGAATATTGCGGTTAATGGAACATTGGTGATAGGTTGCTAGCCCATCGCCTATTAAGAGATACCATTTATCCCTAAGTAGGTGACTATCTTTTCGACATGTCGCAGAAGATGAATAAGGGACTAGACATCAACATCAATCATACATATTAATGCCTTTATTACTACTGAACTATCGTTGCACTCACATAATGTTATGGAAGACCGAAAAGATATTAGATATCTAATGTTCTTTCTACCCTCAATAGAGCAAAAGATTGAATGAATGAACACTTAATAACTTCTACTCACCGAGAGCCCATATATCAATGGGAGCACCATAGACCGAGTCCCCGACTAGCAATTCTGGAGGTCTATACCATCTAGTTGCAACGTAGTTGGTAAAAGCATTGTCTGAGTCATCTTCAATCAGAATATAAGGTATTAGACATTAACGTACCTTAATAACTTAAAAGACAAACATTCTTACGACTTAACTCTTTCGGGGTTTTCCTAATTGTGGACAAAAGACAAATACAAACGCGTTCACGACCATTAACCCTTGCAGACAGAGTTTCAGGTGTCCATCTCCGCGATTGCGAAAATAGTAATTCTATGGTAACGTCGGAACCATGTGTTAACCGGATAGTCAGTACTCAATGTGACAGGTGGTAAGCCATATCGCCATTTAGAAGCATTAACTATTACCAGCCTAGCTAGCATGAATTGCTCTATCACCGCGATAGAGACTCTATCACCGGGTTTATATCATTTTAACACTCGCTTAAGCATGAACTTTATCACATGTGATAGTAAGGCGATAGCAGTGAGAGGAACCCGTAGCCGGGTGATATAACGATGTAATTGTATGGAAGGGTGAGCATGAACATTCTATATCACTGTTTTATTTGTCACCTAGCAAAAGCTAGGCGATAGCTGGCGATACCCGTGATATGAGCCAAAGATGGCCGCCTTTCTTTGGATCAGCTGATTTTAAAACGACAGACTCAGTAAGAAATGACAGACGTTTGACATTAGTTGACATGCATGCTTTGTTATTCTGTTTTGTCTAATAGAAAATCTATCACTGCTACGAGTTTCTTCACTCTGCTACGTCTTTTATCGCGCGATAAGTTCGTGCTCGCTGGGGTGATATAAACGCTAAAGCGATAGCGACAGCGGCGATACAGGTGATAAATTCATGCTAGCCACACTGGTCGGGGAACAGGTAGGATTTCTCACGAAGTTTTCCCTCACAGTATTTAATTGTGGAGTATGATTCTAAAACCACCTCAAACCAACAACATGTGAACCAGATAGTCAATTCTCAACGTGACAGGTATTAAGATACTACTTCTAATATGTTCTAAGGAATGGCTAGGTTTCTTCATCATGTTTTCACGGCCGTAAATGGGACATTTCCTAAATGTATTTTCGTAAAGCTGCCTTACTACTACTTTTATAAACATTTTTTGGGCGTTGGCTCTGTCCATTATCTTTTGCAAATGAATTTTATTACGAAACTTCATTTCTACTTATGTATAACCCTTTTGTTGTAAGGTATTGACCCTGTTCATTACCTGCTGCTCTAAAATACATGACATGTCTGGATAAACTATTCTTCTGTCTATTCCATCAGGGTATGTAAAAGAGACTGGGTAAGTTTGTTAATGAGTTGAATAAAATTTAAACTTACCACTTCCAAGTCTCATATTCAACCCGGCCATTGTCGAGAAGGAGTGTTGGTCTGCATCTACAAAGTTTGGACATGCATATGAAATCACGATCTACTGAGCACGGAGATAGTCTTGACCACACAAAATCCAAATTATACCTAGTAGTAATCAACGTGACAGGAGGTAAGCTATGCGATCGTATACAGATATATTATCAATTTCGAGAAGTAAGAAAGTTTCCCCCAATCTTTGCCCTCACAAAAATCAATGGCATGTGGTATTCACCCATCACAACGCCCGCAAATATGGAACATGAAATCAGTTCAGACCAAAGAACTAAATACTAATTGTCGAAATGAATAGAGGAACGTGAGTATAACTACATACGTTTCCATGAATAATAATCCGGAGTGTAATGAATAACCTTAGTGTATGAGTTTCCGGGACTTTTAACATAACATACGTTTCGCATGTATACACACTTCCTTTTTTATTGTGGCGGGATAGTCAGAGGCTTGAGTGCCCATTTAAGAAACTTCGATGTCATGTTAGGTATGAGCCACTCAAAGCCCGCGTTTCACTATATTACACAGCATTGACAGATCTTAACCTAAAAGGTAGTAAAAGTGGTACTTGTAAGAAATTTAAACAAGTTGGGTGTAGCTCAGTCTTTGAATCATTGGGTTCTTATTTGTTAATCATCTTCTTACCAATATGTCTAGCAAATCCAAAGTCGCATATCTTCACAATACCATCCTTAGTGAGGAGTATGTTCTCAGGCTTGACGTCGCGATGGATCCAGCAGTGGTTGTGGCAGTAGCCGATACCCTGGAGCGCCTGCCAGATGATCCTCACCGCCAGGGCAGCTGGACAACCCTAGGGTTGAGGGTCAAGATCAATAGTCAATTTTAACGCAAAATCACCACATAAAAATACAAAATGCAATAGTAAGATCGTTACCTAAACGTGTTGAATATTGTATTGAAAACAACGGTGGTACTTAACTTAGAACACCTACTATGATAAACTAAAGTATGCCAAAATAGTACATTTTATTAATTTTCGACATCATGTTTCATAGAGACATTTACAGCTTAGGACCTACACAATCGATATTTAAAAAGAAAAAGTGAAAAGTGCAAGGTTCTTTTTTCAAAGCAACTGGGTTTGATTCCCGTACTAAATACAATTATTTTTTCAAATAAAGTATGAATGCAGTTTTTCTTATTATCGGTGACATGGTTCCTAAGAACAAATCTTCGTATCTCATAAA